>JAGDQP010003880.1:14827-89964 GCA_022664845.1 Lepisma saccharinum | reverse complement strand
GACGGTAACCCAAAGGTCCCGGGTTCGATCCCCGGTCCAGTCACATACTTTTCACTCTTTAATACAAATCATAACATTCAAATCATAGCCAAAAATATAACAGCTGGCAGTACCATATCAAGATACGGAAGACGGATAGACTGGTTCAATACAATTAAGCTGGGTCAACTTGACGCCGGTTTTCGATTAATCTTGCCTGGTGAATTGAGATTTACTTGTACCTTATTGGTTGGCCTATGCCTGAGTGTGTGGAAGCAAAGAACGGATGAAGATCTAGCTAAGGAAGAGGGGAGGAAGATTGGAATATTTTAAATAAGGTATTGTGCGGAACGTGATGTTCAGTTGTTTATTTAATCATTTTCACTTTCCAGGTGATTATGGCTTGTGTTGGCTTCAATTTCGGGTCACTAGAGGTAGATCCGTCTCCCGTATCGATATCCATGAATGATTCGAAAAGTTGTAACTTCGTGATCTCTGACTTATGATGATTGGATGAAAGTAAAAACCAGGACATTTGAACAGAAAGTAAAAACCTGTCCGGACGCAAATTTCAGGGTCCGAAAAGAGGACATGCCCGGGAAAACCAGGACGTATGGTAGCCCTAGTATTAAAGTAAAACAACATTGTAAAATTATTTTTTCATCACTTGCACGGACCAATTTGTAAATACTGCAACAGTGTACTCAAGTGCATCACATAGTGCTATTGTATCTGTATACTTTCGTGAACAATATGGATCTCATAATTATCAAGGCATCGTGCTGAAGTAAAACTTTTCACTTGAAGATTTTTTGTACAGTTGTGGAAAAAAAGTATTGTCGCACGTCTTTTAACGAATATTTCCAAAATTCGCAATGTCCCTTCTGTGTATGACATCTACTAAGGAAAATTAAAATTAGGATTATACTTCCCATTTCGTTACAAAAATATCACTCTCCGAGATAAAACGAGGAAACAATACCAGTAGTAGAGTTTTGGACTTAGAATATTTTGCCAAACAAAAAACTATTATTTTTGCAAATATCGCCCTCATTTAGCTCCATATCAGGACAATATTTTCCTCAAGTGCGTCATGCGATAGGGTTGTAAGTCAGCATATTTATACGATGTTTTCATTACACTTATTTTTAAATATGAAATGTCAATTATAGGCATGTGACAAAACTTTTGTCCATAGTTGTACCATTTAGTTCGATTTGTAAACCGAAACTCGAACGATTTGTAAACATTGAAACTGTTTACTCAAGTGCATCACATAGTGCTAATTCTATTAGTATATTTTTGTGAACGATAGATGTCATTACTATCGAAGACATGCACATCACACAGGTGATGCATTTCCCTTTCTCCAATAGGCGCGGGTGTGCTTGGGTATGCATTTACTTCTTCTATCTCTTTTGGTGAGAAATAACATCCTGCACGTGCTGATGTAAACCCTTTCACTCGAACATCTTTTGTTGTATTATTTAGTTTGATTTGTATTGAAAATAACGTTTTTGTCGTTACCTAACTAGTATTTCATATTGTGAACTATATTTGATACACAATTTACATTATATGCAAATAGTGTTATAATAAGGCGATCATTAAAACAACACAAATCACGGAACAGTTTATAAATTTAGACATAAACAAAAGGATTAAAACAAAGCCTTAACTACCAAGAACCGCTAGGAAGAGGTTTCATCAAGTAATAACTATCAACTTGATACAAACGTCCACATGAACATTTTAATAATCTACATTATGCGAAACGAGAAACATTGCTTTTTGCCATGTTTTTTTCTGATGAATGAATATCTTGCATGAGTGTAGGATTATTTAACAACAGACTAGGAAACTGTTTAAAACTAAGATCCTGATATGAGACTTGACAATAACAACTGCTTGTCTCATTTCTGCTACAAAATTATTCCTCTGACCAGTCCATAAAGAATTTACAATTGAGAAGGTTCTTTCAACGGCAGTATTGGTGCCTGGCACAGCCAATGCATAGCTCACAACCACTTTAATGTTATTACACTCAATGTCGACATTTTTAATTGCGTTAAACTTTCACTTAATGCTTCTAGCTGCTCTCTGCTGGTAACCGATAAATTGTGAAAGACAGCATAAAATATGATGCCTTGTTTGCCTTCTTCTTATCTACTGTCAGCCAATTCTTGGAAGTTATTTGAGCCAGAACAACACGTAAGAAATGAAATAAAATTAACAAAAACGTCGATTTATTTCTGATAGAAATAAAAAAAAACGGGACATTTGACGTCCCGTTAACGATTTGCCGGGACACGTAAAAAAGGGACGTTTCGTCACTTTGTTATAATTAAACATAACAGAAAATTGTATGTTCTTAAACCGTGGGAGTAAACCTAAGCTCTTTTCAAAGATGATTTCGGAAAACAGGAATTCTTTTTTATAGGGTTTCAAACTTTCACGCTAGATAGCGGTCATAAAAGGAAGCAAAAGTAACTTGCGCCGTTCACGGTCGCACAGGGGATAGCTTTACCTTTACTAGTAATAGCGACGATAATTATAAATAGCGAATTCCCATTCTCACTATTCCTTTTCGAGCTACCTGGTGTCAATCTAACCAAACTAGGAATCATTTAACTCAAGGAAGTCATGCGCAATATCTACGCTTCGAATCTTTAAATGACCCATAACGTCAAGTATTCGATGTTCAGCTCGCACTCAATGGTTTTCTCGGTTTTAAAATCGAATGCAGGAATAATCATTACATTAAAGCATTAGTTTCGTTCTAGTTTTGTTGCACTAACACCAGGTAGCAGAAAAGAGATGGAGAGAATGCGATTAGCCATCTACGTATAATTATAGAAAATAATATATATTAGTGAATGTGGGTCCAGGAACTCTTCGTTTTCCGACAAAATCGACCCTGAAGCTCGAAACATTGTTATATTTGTATTGAAATACGAATAAGCTCTAGCTGTGGTCAGGTAACGTTATGCTATTCTAATGATTTCCTCCAAGAAATTCATGCTTGCACACGAAGAAATGTCGAGCGAGCGAAGGCGGGTTATTTGGTTTAGTTTATAATTACGTGATAACACTGACATGTCCGTCATGCGGCGGAGGAATACTAATGGATCTCTGCCGCCATTACTTACCTCTAGTCACGTCGTCACTTGCATTCACTTTTCCCACCTTGCGCACTGCGGGAGTGGCACAGCCTTCTTTGTGTAATAATAAAGTACTACGCATTTCACTAACTTCTCTTATTACATTACAGTTTCATGGCTCAATCTCTGTTGCTTTTCAAGATCTGAATACCACTAAAATTTTTCCGAACATGAAATTTCTTCTGAATTTTTACAAATTCGGCTGACCACACCTAAAGTTAACCTAAAATGAAAGTAAAATCTATTACATATTTTCTCAGATAATAATCGTGCTGCTCCAAAATCACAGAAAAAGGCCTTGAAAGATTAATCTTTAAATCTTGTGGTCTATGATTCCATACTGCCCAAGTTAAGCTTTTCAAACTTTAAAAATGACTTGTTTTTGTGAAACTCCTTGAGGGTATTTTCCGTGGAGTAATAACTAACCCTCCTTAGAAAAAATGATGGAACTCTGGACGAATGCAACTTTTTTTTCCTAAACACCCTGTAAAGAATATAGAGGGTAGTAACGTAATGCACCGACACACTTCGAGAGATGATAGTACATAAAAAATAGAAGAAAACAGTCCTAGTAATCGGGGAGAAAATTCCGCCGCGATTCAGTGCTACAGGCTACCGAAAGCGTAAGAAAATGGACTTCAGAGCTTCTTATGACTAACATCACTAATGCAGCGACATGATATAATCAAAGACTTCAAAATTGTGGCATGTATTCCTCAAAAGTAGTAAAGGATTCCTTCTCATAAGTAAAGTTAGATCAAAATGAGAATGAATAAGACGAATTTCCGTATGAGTGAAGATGGCATATATGTATGATCTCAGCCATCCAACCGGACAATGGCATTCTCATCGATGAAAAACAATAAAAATCGCTTGTTTAATGTATTATTCCTGATCGTGTGCAAACATACATTTAAAAAAAAAATCCTTCGGAATTTTAAAATTGGTTTGAGACTTGGAGTAAAATATTTTTATTTTTAATCAGCTGAAAGTTGGGCCATTTACGCCCATTGCAACCCACCTTTACTTCAGATAATTTCTGGGAGCCCATTGTGTACTCAATCCACAATTTTGGATAGAAAAGGTTGTCTTCGATGATAACATGCTGCATCAGCTCTACCGTGAGTGGTATTAGAAATATTGGAAAACTGTTAAGTTCATTGTCCCACGCTTTCGGCAGCCTGTAGCTCCGAAACGCTGCGGAATTTCCACCCCAGTGACGGGTACCTTTTTACTTTTTGTTGTACCATGACCCTTCGAACGTCATCGGTGCATTATAAACCCTGCGACAGAAAGAAGAGTTTGACATTTGACTTACCACACTGTCTACAAATGCGGGTTGGTGACCAGTCCATCCATTTTCGTTCACCAAGCAGCAGCTTGAGTATTAACGACGAGAACGTAGACTGGATATTTATTAGTCGTTACTCAGGTCGGTTCGCTTAAGCCTTTGCAAGAGGAATTAAAAGGGGGCAGAAGCCTGGTTTGTCGGTCCTGTCCAGGTAACGACCTAAAACGTGTCCAAATATACAATAGGTTGATGAAATGAAACGTTTTTCAGGAGCTACATTTATGAGGATAACACCTGACCGAGATTTGTGGAAAAAATGGGAATGTCTTCATCCAACAATGGATAAAACATGGCTGAATATAATATATAGTTGGCAACATTGGTCGCTCTTTAGCACCTGTTTTCTCTATCCGCCTCCAATTCTATAATGTGAACACGCCTTTGGCGATATGCTGCGACAGTTTTCATGCGCGCCCACACTCCTCTCTTTTGTCTTCAAAACAAACATATTTCTACCTTTTATAATTTATGATGATTTTCCGCCCATTGGAGCGGGGTTCAGATTTTTCACCCTCCCCCCCCTCATCCCTCTGCGGGGTGTCGAATCGAGAAAGTAAGATATCTGCTGCTAATGAACGGATAGTCATGGCAAATTTGTCCACTTGGAGGTAGTCAACCCGGCAAGCTACATTTGGGTGTGGGTTACTCAGCCTGTAAGGATAAATCTGACAATCAATCTATTAACTGATTTTACATGTCACCCCCTTGGGGTGTCTTACCCCCACAGTGTTTCTTTCCAGGTTGTAAGTGATGTGTGTACAAAGTTTGGTTGAAATTGCTCAAGGCATTCCAGAGTTATGCTTGATATATATATATTACATATATAATAATTCACAGCCATATTCGATCCACTACTGGATGAGGCATCTCCCCGGAGCGAGGAGTTGGTCTACTGCTCCCACGCTTACCAGACGTGTTGGGAGAGGAGAATCGAAGCTCTCATCTATGATCGCCACTGTCTTATTCACAGCAGCTCCCCAATTGTCCTCACGATTTTCTTTTCGTCTTATTTTAGGTCTCTCAGATTAGATGTGAACAGTTTGCCGGTCTTTTACCTTGGAGGTATGGATGGACCCACATCTTTTCGTTCCCTTTCCGTGTTATCGTTGTCAGGGACGTATTTGTGGGTGAGACACCCCTCCCACAAAATTCCGAGTTTTATGTAGAATTATAATTTTACGCATAATTATTTATATTTAATATTATATACAGGGTGTTGCAAAACAACACCGACAAACCTACCTCACGAGATTCCTGACATGAAAATAAGACAAAAAGCATAGACCATCAAGGGTGCACATAGTTTCGGCGCTATAGGCTGCCGAAAGTGAGCAAAAAGGAAATTTAGAGCTTGATATTTCCAATACCATTAACACTAGAACTACGCGGAGCAAAGTACCCTCAAAGACTTCAAAACCTGCTTTTTCCAAAATTGTATGATCGGTGCGCAAGGGTTTTTCCCCAAACTTCTCTGAAGTAAATGTGGGTCCAAATAATCATGAATGGGACTACCTTCCACTAATTCGTTTGCGGCAAATCAATATCAAAAACAATTTCTTTTGCGGGACGATTTTGTTAATATATATATATATATATATATATATACACATTACAAATGCATGGTTGCATAACAAGCAGGAGTAAATTACATATACATTTGATGTACTTTTTATCCGTAAATGAGACTCACTGTCCGATTAGATGCTAGTGATTACGTTTCTGATCAGTGCTCATGCGGAAAGTCGTCTTATTCGTACATATTTCAACCAATTTTTACTTCACAGAATTTTGGGAAATCCCTTAAGCACAGATTGTATAATTTTGGAATATGTATTTTTTGAAAGAGCAGATTTGAACCCTTTGAGATTACCTTGCTCCCGCAGTTCTACTGTTAATGGTATTGGAAATATCAAGTACTAAAGTTCATTTTCCCTCACTTTCAGCAGCCTATAGTGCCGAAACTACGCACTCAATGGTCTATACTTTTTGCCTTAATTTCATATCAGAAATCTCGTTAGGTAGATTTGTCGGTGTTGTTTTGCAATATATACCTTTACTTCCTTGGGAAAACGGGACAAATGTCCTTTCTTATTGAAACCGGCGGGACGGACGAGACAGTATGTGAAAAACGGAACTGTCACGGCGAAAACAAGACGTATGGTCACGCTAATTATTAAAATAGTTTTACGAGTCTTTCACGACAGCATGCCACACCGCACCAGCTCCCGTATAGGGAATATGACACTGTAAAGTTAATTTTCCCATGCTTTCGGTTGCTTATAGCTCCGAAATGTAGCAGACTAAGACATATTCCTTATCATTTGACGTTACCTCGAAGTTTGTTGGTGCATTACATTAACACCTTGTATATTTCAAGGTAGTTTCTCATTGTCAGTTGTAATACAATTCGAAGGTATCTTCGAGTTACATGTTAGAATAGTTCCTAAGAACCCATAATCCTATCGGGTTATTCACTGGGGAAAACCGATAAAGTGTCCACACGTGCTCCTCACTTCACATGACGAAAGTTTATCTTCCACTTTGCTGAAAATTGCCTCGTTTCCACAGCGTTGCCAGTCAACATTTCCGACTGTTAGTATAGGACTGGCAACATTGCGTGTTAATATCGACACCAAGCTTCGCACATCTGTTTAATACGACAGATTCTTCGTATCTTTTCGTGTTCTTTTGTTCTGATTCTTGCGCAGTGCAGGCAGCGTTGCCGGTCATTCACCTAACAGTCGGAAATTTCAACCAGCTACACTGTAGAAACGAGGCATTTCTCAGCGAAATTTTTATTTAAATCTTTCGTCTTGTTTTGATGAAAGACGCATATGTACATAATTATAATTACTACAACGGCCGAATTTCGCAAGTTCAGTTTTTCTATCGGTTCATCTTTTTCTATTTTATGTACTACACATTGTAAGAAGTAGGTCAAAGCGAATATAAACTGGCCACTTGCAAGTATTCCGGCTGGAGTCCCACTTTTTCGGCGTCCACCCAGCGTCGTGAGGCAAATTGGAGAGTCAAGTGAATAAAGACGTGACGGCCACACTCGGTCTGGTAACCTCCTGATACACCTGTTCGAGGTTAGGTACACGCTGTGCTGACGACACAGCCGTTACTCAGGTGGACGTAGTTCCACCAAACAAGGACAGATGGCGTTGGGGTAGGCTCACGGCCTGTTATGCCAGGATTTCTTTTTTACTTGCAAGTATTAGATTTCAGTCGACTGAGATGGACTCATTCTCCATCCATTCAGTTCAAATGTACTAAAAATTTTGGTTCTGTTCTTCCAAACAGTTTAGAATGTAGAACTAAGTAGGCCAAAATTCATGAGTCATGTGAGCTATTTTCTTTAATTTTTAATTTCAGACAACACTTAACTTTTTCTTCCCAAGTTTTTTTATTCTCCTTTTTCTGGCCATACTGAAAGCGAGGAATCAAAATGATTTGCTGTTAAGTTCGAATGAATGCGCGAGGGTAACAATGTGGAGGCAGATTACCTGCAACAACCTGCGATATTCAATGAAAGAAGGGGAAGGTAAGGAACTTATCTAGAAGCCCAACATCGACTTTTCAAGTTCAAGCACGAACAGAGATTTTAAAATAACTAGTTTTTTTTTAAACTCGTAATCCAAGCTCTGGTTTAAAATGACGTTATATGCGAGGTAGACGCCTACAGGCACTGCAGAGGAAGATTGAACTATGTCCGTCTGTTTACTTCTTGGGAAATGTTTCTATTTTTAACACCTCTACGGCGAAGGGAATTTATAGGATTAGTCGGGCATGGGCAACAGACATATCAGTTGTCCACAAAACTCATTTTCATCACAAAGACCAGTTTTCCTCTACAGTGCCCAGCCGGATAATAATACTGTCGACTCAAAATTTGTCATAACTCTCACAACCGTATCTCTTCTACAAGCCGCGTGAGAGCGCTATTGTCAGTATGCCACAACCTCAGTTGATATTTGTATCTGTCCTCAATATTGGCACTACTTAAACAGAACCTCACAACAATACCGCTGGTCAGCAAGAGAAAACTTTGAAATGTAGAACTGTTCAAGTAGTATCCTGTTATCATTCTTTCTTGCTTTTTATTATAACACAAAATCATCAAAACTTGCTATTTTTTTTCGAAACTAACTTTTTGGGAGTTGGACTAAATTACCAGGCAACGAAATGTTTGTCGTGGCTGAAAAACACATTCTTTATGAAGAATATGTTCGTATCACAGAATACCCGACGCTACAGATGAAGTGTTGCTATAAGAAAGTTACACTGCACAAAAATGTTTACCTTACCATTAGTATTTAGTTACCTAAGTGGACAATTTCTCCAATTCCGGAGATCCGACTTCATCGATTTCCAAGAACTAGAAAATTCTTATTAAGTAACACTACCAGGTGTATGCATAAGTTTTTGCCGGTTTTTGTGGTAAAGAAAACATGTAATTTTCAAGGGAAATTAATTTTGTTTTATTCAAAATATTGGCCATCGGCTTCTACACATTTCACCCATCTTTCAGGTAATTGATGCATACCATGCCAGAAAAACTGCTTGTCTTTTGCGGCAAACCATTCGTCGAGCCATTTTCCAACGTCTTCGAAATTGCTGAAGTGCTGCTCTGCGAGCGCGTGCCCCATTGATGCGAAGGGGTGATAGTCAGATGGCGCCAGGTCTGGGGAGTACGGCGGGTGCGGAAGGATGTCCCATCCAAGCGATTTCAAGGTGTCTTTCACTGGTTTTGCTGTGTGAGACGGCGCATTGTCGTGTAACACAATCACTTTGCCATGTCTTCGGGCCCATTCCGGTCGTCTTTCGATCAATGCGTGATTTAAGTTAATCATTTGTTGGCGATAGCGTTGTGCATTAACGGTTTCGCCGGGCTTCAAGAGTTCATAATACACAATATCTCTCGTCCCACCAGACACAAAGCATGGTCTTCTTGCCGAAGCGATTTGGCCTTGGTGTTGAAGGACCGGCTTCGAAAGGTGAAAGCCACGATTTTTCCCGCTTCGGGTTTTCAAAATAAATCCATTGTTCGTCACCCGTCACAATTCGATACAAAAAGGATTTTCTTTCGTGGCGTTGAAGCAGCATTTCACAAGTGACTTTGCGATTTTCCATTTGACGTTCATTCAAATCGTGTGGGACCCATTTACCCAGTTTATTGATCTTCCCCATTGCTCGTAAACGTCTGCTGATTGTTTCTTGTGACACATTTAATGCTTTTGCCAATTGCTGTTGAGTTTGAGTTGGGTCATCCTCCAATAACACCTGCAATTGCTCGTTTTCGCACTTTTGTGGTCTACCAGAGCGCGCACTGTCTTTCACATTGAATCATTACTTTTAAATTATCGAAACCATGTCTCACATGTTCTAATCGATGGAGCGTGTTCACCATATGTTTGTACCAGCACACGATGACTTTTAACAGCTTTTTTCTTTTGATTAAATAAGAAAAGCAATGCGTGCCGCAAATGTTCTTTTTCAGGCACAAACTTCGACATGATCACTGAACGATAAAATAAAGACGCTAGTGTTTCGCGGACTCAACTTGTGTGTGTTCGTAGTTTAATGTCAGACGAACAAAATGACGTATGTGTCAAATGAATACGCTGCGTACTTTTCGCTGGCGCCATCTCTTAGGTAAACCGGAAACTACTTATGCATACACCTGGTAACATACTGACATGATGGTGGAATCTGTATACATGATAGACAGCTCCAACTCTTTATTACCTCAAAAGCTGTCATACGCCTACTTCAAAAGCTACAATTTAGTCATGAAAGGTTCGACAAAGCTATAGACATTAAGACCTTACAAATATTTCGGATCTGAAATAAAACACTTCAGAAAATAATGAGCTAAAATGCTTAATTTATTTCTTGTATCAAACATTTAGCAGCCTCTTGGTACTCAAATTAATACAAAGAAACCAACATAAAGTAATCTATTTTTTTTTTATCTCTCATAAACAAATGGTAGTACAAAACAGCGCTTTCTTAGTGATAAAATTAATACCAAACAAATTCTTTACCCGGTTACTGTCAACGTAAAAACAACCATGCTTTTTTCATTGCTCTCCTGTACACTTAAATATGCATTGTAAAATGCCTGATAAATATTAATTTCCTTTTAACTATATACTCTCTCTCGCACGGTATTCATTACATTTTTTTTTTTCCATGGTCAAAAAACTGACATGTAAAATTCCTTTTACAGTTTACGAAGTATCTAATACACTGTTTTTAAACTCTTTATGTAGATCCACACAAAGGAGGGGGCAAATTCTCTCTAAAAATGTCCGCATTTGGACGTATTTATAATTAACCACAGCAAGATCATTCTCCATCTTTCTTAAAGGGATTATTTCTTCGGTGCCATCACAGAAATTACAAGTTAGACAAGACTTTTCTTTTTTTTTTTTAATCCTCTTCACTTTTAAGTATTAAAAAAAAAATCTACTACACTATACAACAATGCCTGCGACCAGGAATCACCTCTTTCAAAAAACACATGCATTTACGGGCAAGGAGAAAAAAAAATCATTTGTATAATTGCCCATAATACTAGGGCAAGATTATAGATCAACAATTACATCTGTTGAACGAGTTTTGGTTCTGTACAAAAGATTTTTCCTTAGATCCAAGTTAGTTTATATCATTAATGGCCACTTCTTGTTTTGAATAGTGATTTTTTTTAGGCACTGGATTATCAAGGAACCGAGGAGTTGCTCCTGCAACGGTTTTTATACATTTTTTTAAAATTTTATTACTGAGATCTTCTTTTTTACTTATAGTTCATTCGGTGTGGCCTATGAAGGGGGGAAAAAAACCAGTGAGATAGGGTGATGTTATTTTCCTTCGACTTTTGAAGAAGATTTTTCCACATCTCATTTTCACGAATTCTAATTGTTAAGAGAGGATAAAAATTTAGGACCAAAGGGTGGAAAGTATTAACAGGATCACACGCCTCGATACTCACTAGGATGTTGTTTGTGAAGTTTTGCCAACTAATAATAATAATTATAATAATAATTAAAAAAAAAAAAAAAAATGTTATCTCACTATTCACGTCTTCAAGAGTCAGTTCTGAATGAGATCGTCAACATTGGCAAAGGCGCAGGAACCGAGTCCTGATCGAGACATAAGTCGAACTAATTCACGGGCATGAGCCAAAGCTATTTCCAAAGGTGGTCGTCGTGGCAAGTTGCTAGATTCTGAAAAAATATGAAACGAAAAAGAAAAAGTGAAACAATTATTATATTAGTCTTCCTTTTATTTATTTCTAAATCTTAATTACTACAACATTCATGAATTTCATCAACAAATTACAATCTGAGTGTAGATACTCTCTTCTTCAATTGACGCGCCCCATGTTTTTCATTTTAGTCATGCATAAACAAAACTATTTTTTTACTTTTTAGTACGAATTGTTTAAGAAAAGTATGTCTTCAAAAAGTTTATTATTACTATAACTCTTTTCGAGTTATTTCGGTGTTCGGATACTTTTTCTCAAGCTGACTTATCCTAAAGTGTTCTGCTATCAGTCAAACGAAACATCGTTGCAGGCTAGTATTTATTTTAGGATAAAGAAGTCCATATTAAAATACATGAAAGTAACAATGGAATGTTGTATTGTCACCCGACTTAACGTCGCTGTGAAATATGTCATCACTGTATGACGTCGGGAAATGAGTTAAATTAACATTGCAGAATTTAAAGATATCACCATAGACCTCACAATAGATAGACTTAGCATGCTTCCCCATTTCTGGCTGCGCTAAAACTAATGGTTTTTGTTCAGAGCACGTGATTTAGAATCCATCCGATAGGTAGCTCTGCCATAGACGTCATATTCTACTACCGCACGCCTACCACGGTTGACTACTAGAGCATCTATCCACGCATTCTAACTCATTACTCTGTCATGACTCCCTTCACTCTCTTGATACGTTAGTAAGCACGGCCCTACTAGAAAAGCGCTGTTTCTATTCTGCCAATTTTTAACCTTCTGCTTTCCAATATTATTATGTATTTCTCACTGTTCATTTCAGACGTAAGAACCAAACATTTTGGTCCTGCGAATATAAAACCACCTCAAAACATATGCTTAACAATATGTTTCGCTATCTGCTTGATGTAGAGTGATGAAACTTTTTTTTCCTCGCAACTTCTTGAGAAAATCACACCTTACACTTCAAAATAACTCTTATCTGAGAAGAGAACTCTTCTCTACTCTTCTTGAGACGTATTCCCTTTTCTGTATTTTCTAGTCCATGCCAACCTCCTCCTCTTCACAGACTATGAGTACCTGTTTTATGATAGGTCTTCAAGCCTTCTGTTCAACATCTACGAGACTTCTGCGCACAGCTGAAGGAACGACTTTCAAACCTTTCTATAACGGAAAACTATTTTTTGAACCGTTAATTTTGCTAATTCTTTCTACTACAGCCTTGTCTATACTAGAAGGTTTTCGTTTTCTGCTACACTGCCATACTTCGACATTAAATAGACCCAATTGTCCCTTCTTAGTCTAATCTTATTAACAGCTGTCTTTATCGAAGGTAGTGCACGGCTATATTCTTGCTTCTTGTCCTAGGCTAAATATGAATTGAATATATGTATGGATATGTAATAGAAAGAGAAAGAAAGAAAGAAAAGGGACGAAAAAACACATAAATTGAGTTGTTTTTACTACGACTAATAACATCTACATTTGATTTGAACAAGATGGAATTTTCTCCCGACATGCTCGCCGAGACATACCTCAGATACACGATGGGTTTACTTAAAATGTTATGCACCAATGAGGGCCCAATTTTGATGAAGCATAATATAACGATAAATTACCTTAAAGTTATTGGCAAACTCCAGCTAAATTACAAGCAAGAGAAATACTTAGGGAGAGGCAACTTTCGAGGGTAAAGTCTAGCCGAGTCAAAGAGCAACTTAATAAAACCAAATCTACATCACATAGATTATATTCCATTTAGAAGCATAGTCGTTATATTTCGAAAATGAATCATTTCTCATGAGATTAATACTCACACCACCAGAATATTAATTAATTAAATGACAGCCACATACTCCTTCAATATATGTCATATTTCTAGGCTTCTTGAACAATTCTATTACTTTTAATATTATCATTAAAAAAAGCTACATTCGAATACATATCTTTCAGGTTTATATAAAATAACAATATCAATGGTATCTCCTACAATACATTTTTTTTTATTGTCTGTCTGAAACAAAGAACAACCTCTAATTTACAGTATCTTGGTAAAAGACTATTTCCATCATAATCAAATCCTTTTCGCCCACAGTGAATAATACAAAACTCATTATCGTCAAACTGTAACAGATTCTGTCCACTGCCTTCCCTTTAAATGTCATTAAACTGCTTTTAAACCTTTTGTTCCCTTCTGAAACATAATCGTACCAACTACGTGTAATCTTCCGGACGTTCCTTTCGCTAATACTGTTCCCGATATATTTGGGCCAGATCTTCTTTTAACAAGTTCATAACCAACGGTTTCACTACCTTAAATGTCTCACAATCTAATGCCCGTTCATAACTCATCTGCTTTATCCTCTCCTCTCCGTCCAACTTCTTTTCCTCGCACTTTGGAGCTTTACTTACTGTTTCTCTCTTTTGCAGTTTCCTCTTTGACATTATCAACTTATCATTCATTAGCTGCTCCTCATTTATTATTTATTTTTACTTATGTCCGTACCAGTCTCCTTCTCTAGCGTCAAGTCTAAGCTCATCCACTCTTTCCATCCACTCGGAGTCATCAACTCCTCTTTGCTAATCATTAATTCCTCTTTATCGACTATCTTTACATCGGTAGAGATCTCATATACCGTTTATTTTGCCTTTCTCGCCCTCCTAATTCTCTCTCACCCTCAATGATCCTTGATTATTCACGCCTTTCACTAAAGACCCTGTTTGACATTCTTTCTCTTCTGTAGCCATTAACCTCGGTTCATACACTTCTGTTTGACTCGACTTCTCCGTCCTGTTGGTATCGTTTTGTTCTATAACCATGCATTCCGTTTGAGTTTCTTCCTCTTGAATATTATATGGCATTCTGCTCACAGGACATCTACTATCCTGATCTAATATGTCGCATAACTCTACAGCCGAACGAAAACTGTCTATTAGTGTGTGATCGGAGGTAACTCTCTCTTTTTCTCCTTCAATCGACTGAACATATTCTAGGATGTCGTTGAACAATCGTGTCCAATGATCGTTTAATTTCGCTAATTTTCTCTCCATGCGTTACCCACTACACGTCCTTTCTTCATGATGTTCATGTGTCGATTCTTCCACGAAATCAGCAACACTAATATCTCGGTTGAACACCTTTGTTTGATTCTCATTTCTACTTTGTTCCAATTCATCACAATCACTCAGCAGCCTCATCTCCCATCCTGGTAAAATAGTATCCATTCCTGGTCTGCCGATTATGCTTTGGGCCATCGACATATCCGTTACCGTGAACTCTAATCATCATAGCATTCTTTGCTTATAATTCACATGCAGACCAACTGTTCCAAAAAAACGTGGATCATCGACTGATTAATTAGGTATAAGGTAGAGGGATTATACTTTACATATTTCTGATATCCTAATGTTTCGATTAACTGACATCGAATCAAAATTAAAAATGATCCAGTACCTAAAGCGAACGTACACTTTACTGAACTGATCTGCACTTTCACCATATGCATATTCGATTGAGTGGACAGGCCCCTTCATCTTCCATTGTGGACCTGTCTACCGAACCCTCCAATGGTACCGATTTGATATTCCTCTTCCAGCAGACTACGGCTAAATGCCCCCTCTGATGTCAAGTGCAGCATATTGCATTAACCGCTCTGCACTTATCTCTATCATGCGGTCGATTACATCGAGTACAGAGTATAGACACCCCTACTTGTCGACCTGTTGATTTTCTGCTATGTTGGATCTCCACCTGTCTGGATCGTTCCATTTTGTACATCTCCTGCTCTACCGGTCCAACTTGCTTGATTATATGAGCTTCCAAATTAACTTGCTCCACCAAAGAGGCTATTTCTATAGCTCTAGAAAAGGTTAACTTTTGTTCCGCTAAGGTTTCTTTTATCACCGCATCATCAGCCAAACCTAACACGAACTGATTCCGTAGCATCGTATTTGTGAATTCACCCATCTCACGAATTCAGGAACTGAAGCCCTGGTTCAGCAAATGAAACTTATATCGTTCCACCATCTCGGTGGTTCTAATGTCGAAAAGAGGTCTTGCTCGCCAACAAATCCGGCGCAAAACCCTCTTTTAATGCCTCATAAGCTTCGAACCCTATTGTAGCAAGTAATGTACATGTTCTACCACGTGGTATTTGTTGTGCAACACAAATGTGCTCAAACTTCTTCAAATAGCTTTCAACATTTGCCTGATGAATATCAAATGATTCTAATAAAAAAACAAGGAATTCATCACTTTCTGATAATCCTATTCGATTGCGCCAAATAAAGTCTAGCCGAGTCAAAGAGCAACTTATTAAAACCAGATCTACATCACATAGATTATATTCCATTTAGAACCATAGTCGTTAATTTCGAAAATCAATCATTTCTCATGTAACTAGTAGTCACATCAGGTGAATATTAATTAATTAAACGACAGCCACATACTCCTTCAATATATGTCCTTTCTAGGCTTCTTGAACAATTCTATTATTTTTAATATTGTCATCAAGAAAAGCTACATTCAAATACATATCTTTCAGGTTTATATAAAATAACAATATTAACGGTATCTCCTACATTTTTTTTTTATTGTCTTGTCTGAAACAAAGAACAACCTAATTTATAGCATCTTGGTAAAAAAAAATATTTCCATTATAATCAAATCCTTTTCGCCCACTTCTGCAAAGGGGTGTGAGTGAGTGGCACTGCATTCGATCAACGAACCTACACAGTGTCGGACTGAAACCCGAATGTAAATACTAAATTCTGTCCTTGGAAGCGACATGCTTGATTAGACCGAAACTCAAAACTTTAACAAAAACCTAAAAAGCAAAAATTATATTAGCAATAACAACCAATAGGTAACGAGAATGGAGCTCGAAAAAGACAGAGCAAGCGAAATACAAAGTGAAGCGAAAGCGTGAAAAAAATCTTTCCTTTTAAAGGAATCGACACGAAATCAATTTTGCCTGCTGATCATCATGGCGCTTTTTTTGTTTTTTAACTGAAATGTTTTTTATGGGAGGAAAGAAATCTGGACTAGAATTTTTGCAGAAACACACAGCAAAAGTGTGGCATTGCTTTATTCTTGCTCGAGATAATGCCACACTTCTGCTATGAAGGAGTCAGTATTCAATCTTGAAGGTGGCGACCCAAGATGATAATATAATCTACCCAGAACTCACTGAGCTAAATTTCATCAAAGGTTAAAAAGAAAGCGGAGGTTCTTAACCAACTTCGTATGTCATTATCTCTACCATAAATAAAGTTACAGCAAAACTGAATTCACTAATGTTTCTATTGAGACTGTAGTCCTGATTGATGTACCATGTTACTGTCTTTCTAACTAAAAGCCTATCTACAAATATAACTGCTTTCTACGTTCCATTTTTATCGGGATCCTTTTCGGTTTCATAGCTGTTGCCTACTGCAATATAATTTTGCCCATGAAATTTTCCTTCGGAATTCTACCTGCATACAAAGTTTCACCAAGATACCATTCTTGTTTGACTCAAGACATGACATACCAGAAATGAATATATCCATACACATAACGACGTTAATATACACTTTGATATATAAATAATTATAGTTCTCTACCACTGAAAGAAAAGATAAAAGTGTCGGAATTAGTTTACCCTGTAATGCCTCTGGTGTTTTCAGTATCTTCGTTAACCGAGTGAGTTGCTATCAAAAGCTTCTAATAGATGGTAAATCTTATTTTGGCTATGATTACGTCTAACTGCATTTGAATTTAACTTCCACTATATCGTACA
Organism: Lepisma saccharinum; assembly: GCA_022664845.1. Classification (NCBI taxonomy): domain Eukaryota; kingdom Metazoa; phylum Arthropoda; class Insecta; order Zygentoma; family Lepismatidae; genus Lepisma; species Lepisma saccharinum. The sequence goes on along the minus strand of JAGDQP010003880.1, from coordinate 72,447 downwards.
TTTCCACCCCATTAATAGTAGATAAAATGACACAGATTCAACTTTGCAAAGATAAAGTGGGCCATGACGGAATAGATTTTCAGCAATGAATTTAATATTTTTACTGCTGCTTATTTGATTCAGAATATGATCCGTGAAAATTCGGAATTAAATGTGATCATATACTGAACTTGGTCATACCAGATTAGCGATCTATTGTGAACCTTCCTTCTGTAAGTTGGCAACTGTATAGTCGGTGACAAAAAATATGGACCACCCTGTCAATCATCCGGAACCTTAGTTGGAACAAGACTTACTAAGAACAACAAACAACATTACAAACTGAAAGCACTTACTGAAATGTATCAAATAAACATGGACCATTTTCCATTCCTCAAATCACAGTGTGAAGAATTTTATGAATCACATAGGGCGGGCCATTTTTCTGCGCCCGACTGTTCCTCCCTCCTGCTCACAGAGCCATGTTCAATCTAAGCTTACAGAACGTGGAACTTCTCACAAAAAACAATGAACGCACCTGACAGTGCATGACCAAACTTTATCTAAGGTTAAGCATACAAAAGAAAAGTTTTTATTAACTTTATTTTATTACATTAAATTTAAAAGAACGACAATTTTATGCGAAAAGGGGGATATTTCCATCGGAAAGACACTAAAGAAAATGACATGGAAAAGAAAAATTTACAATAAACATTCAAAAAGTAACTTCTTTCAATTTTAGTTACTGCTAGTTCTAAAGTTAAAGTTGCCTTTTACTCTGCGGTACGTTTCACACGGTAGCTACTCTTTTCCAGTTTCCAAATTACCTGACCTTTCCGCTGTGCATATTTTTTGGTCTATCACTATCGATAAATATACCTTTCTGACAAACGCTTGAAGTTATTTTGTTCCTATTTTTTTCCCCCAAAAAAACCCCCTCAATTTTCATGGATCATCTCTACTTTTGTGTCTTCTAACAACTTCCAAGTTTTATCTTCACTGTTGCTTTCAGTTTTCATGTTCATCTCACGCTCTTCTTCACCTGTTCCTTTCTTTCCCTCTCTTTGCGAGCTTTAATGAAACAAGCACAAGCATTCTAGGTGTCATGCATCAGTTTAATTACTGAGAGAGGTCTTCTGGTCCACGCACTGCATTTTCTGAATCTCTACGTTCAATGTGCCCTTTCTTCTTAAAAATATAAACAAAAACAGGTCATTGTATTTTCAACTTACCTTATTCTAGTTTTTCGAGTTATTTGCTGTCGTTTATTATTTTGCTCTGAAAACAAATCTTTTGTTTTTATAATAAAGCTTATAACTAGAGCCCGGATTTTAGGCAAAATGCCTATTAGTTTCAGACACTTTTAAAGCATAACTGGATACAAATGTGCACCGATCCCAAGGTTGTGAGCAATCTGAAAGAGATTTTACGTTGCCTTTTTTTGCCTATTTTACCGTATTACTCTTTTTTTTTTCTATTTCATGCTATATTGCCTTTTTTGTCTTACCGACGGCAAAGCATTTTCTTAAAATTACATTTCTCGCTTCTGTTTTATTTGGTTATTCAGTACTCTTGTTCTTCCCAAGCCACCACGTATTTAATTACATCAAACCACAGCAACAATTCATGCACCACCTTTAAATTAAAGAACAGACAATTTGGCAACATTGTATTTCTTATCGATATCGCAGAAACAACAACGCAACTTACTACATTTCATAAACAAACAAATGCACTTGGTCTCCCGTCGCAATGAGCGATTATCGTCTGTTGACCTTAGGAATAGAGTGAATTCACCTTCTTAAGCAACTATTTGCAGCCAGTTTTCTTAGGTAATTTGCAGTGCTGAACCGTGCGAAAATGCCTCCTAGGCATAGTATGCCTTTGAAAACGAAGTTACACCGCTATGTGTCTGAATTTGGTAGTGACAATTTTTCTACTGATGGATCGGTTCTTCTGTGTAAAGTGTGTGAGAAAGCTGTGAATCATGGGAAAAATATTTCTTTTCGCAACATGTATCGTCAGAGAAACATAAATTAGCTGTAACTAAGAACATCGGAAAGAAGAAAGTACGTCAGCTTCCAGAACTTCTCACAGACCACAGCCGAAAATCCGAGTTTTCTCTGGATTTATGCAAAGCATTTATTGATTCAGGCACACCGCTGTGGAAAGTGGAAAATCAGTCTTTGAGAGCTTTTTTTGCACAAGTATACAAAAGAGACAATACCAAGCGAGTCTACGCTGAGAAAAAATTACGTGGACGTGTGTTACAACAGTACAGTTGACCGTATTCGCGCCGAACTAATTGGGAAGAAGATCTGGATTTCCATAGACGAGAGCACCGACGCCACGGGAAGATAAAATTAATTGTATGGGCGGTAACAGTACTATGGCTTACGCCCGCCCGATACGGGGGAAGCCCCTTATCTTGCCACGGGAAGACACATCGCTAACGTAATTGTTGGCCCATTGGAGCTTCATCAACCACCGAAGTTCTTTCTCTTAACGTCGGAAAACATGGAACGAGTCAACAGCACCACAATCGCCCAGATTTTCACAAACGCTTTGCATTTTCTATGGCCAGACGGAATAACCCATAACAACGTCATCCTGTTCATCTCAAATGCAGCACCATACATGATAAAGGCTGCAAGGGCCCTGAAAGTTTTATTTCCGTCAATGCTGCATGTTACATGCCTAGTGCACGGTCTTCACAGAATTGCCGAGGAAGTGCGACGTTTGTTTCCTGACGTAGACAAGTTAATTTCCAGTGGAAAGAAAGTGTTCCTGAAGGCCCCCTCGAGAATCCAGAAATTTAAGGACTCTGCACCAGGAATTTCTCTTCCTCCTCAACCAATTCTGACAATATGGGGCACATGGATTTCTGCATGTGTTTATTATGCAGAGAATTTTGAAGTGTTAGCTGAAATTTCCCAGTCTCTCTCCGAAAAAGAATCCTCTGCTGTAGGAGATTTTTTTTTAAAAAAATACTAGATTTGGGAACTGTTCGAAGTGACTTGTCATTTATTGCAGCCCATTACAGAATATTGCCAGAAGCCATTACTAAACTTGAGAAATCAGAACAAACCCTTGTGTCTTCTCTGACTATTTTTCACGAATGTGTCAACGCGATTAATTCTGTTCCTGGCCCTAAAGGAAAGTTAATTAGTGAGAAATGTGTGCGTGTTCGTAGTGACAATTCTGATCTTCAGGAACTTGAGAAGATCGGCAAAATCCTAATAGGCGACAATACTGCCACGGTTGAAATGGATCCACTCCTGACAGCATGCTTCAAATACGCCCCTGTAACATCCGTTGACGCCGAGCGGTCCTTTTCAGCAATGAAAAATGTTTTGTCTGACAGAAGGCAGTGTTTCACAGCTGACAACTTAAAAGAAAATCCTAGTTGTGATGTGCAACAAGTAACATTAAATACTGGCATCACTAAAGTGTGTGATTTTTTTATTTTATTGATGCAATATGTGAGACGCGTGTTTATTTGTGTTAGTTTTTTATTTTATTTTTTGGCTAAATATGCAAAAGTCAATGAAAACCATACTTTTAAGCATTAACATTTTACAAACTAGTATAGTTTAAAGCAGTGGATCAATATTTACCAAGTTCATTTCTTGGTTTTCTGCCAGGTAAGATTAAAAATACTGTTTTAAGTGTATGCGTTGTTTGTTTTTATTGTGCAGTAAGCACATTTTTATTGGTGTCGGCATCCGTCAGATAGAAATGCTAATTTCGTTACAAAAGCAACTGAATTGGTTACTGAGCATCAAATTATTGAAATAAAGATCAAAGTGTTTACCCTTGAAAATTACAGTTGAATAATTTTTACTAATTCTTGGTTATTTCTTATTTGTAAATAAATTTTTAAAATTTTAATTAAAATTTTACTCTTTTTCCACGTTTCACTTATTCTTTTGCAAACTTGACTGCTATTTTTTCAAATTTGAATGCCTTTTTTTACATTTTTATCTGCCTTTTCAAATACTTTTCAGTGCCTGAACATCCGGGCTCTACTTATAACGAATCAAGTGACAAACATTAAGCATTACCTAATATTGCAGAATTGAGCGCTGCACCAACAGGCTCCCTTTGAACGGGGTCCAGCTGCCACCCAACAGGACTATTCCATGGATTCGAGTAAGCCAGGAGACTAAAGGCATCCTTTATTTTTTTTTTTAAAAAAAAAGAAAAAAAAACATTAGTAAATGTACAACAAGACAATGCTATCTATAAAATAAAAACAATCAACTATTACCATATTACCAGTGTAAAGATCATTTACGACAGACTTATCATTATTCTCCGATTCCATCAACGATTTGCGAGGTGTAGTAATGCAAGAGTTCGACGCGCAAATAATTCCATTATCGCTTTACTAATAGGAGTATTAACTTTTTCCCATACATATAACAGCAAGTGGAATATACCTAAACATATCACTGCAAACGCTTGATCACAGTTAGTGATAATGGTACCTATGAAAACAACTGAAACATTTTTAAGTGGTCTCCCTACTCGCCTCACAGTTCTTTTTGTAAGGTTAAAAAAAAAAAAAATCCACAATTACACTTACATTTCCAGTAAGTAATAATAAAAAACAGACAGCACTTCTATCACAAAAACAAAAACTAACTTACTCTATGGTTTACGGAACTCGCAAGTTCATCACCGCAGTAACAATGTTCTCCATAGGATTCTATCCTGAGCAAGATCAAGCCAGTTTTCATCACAAGCACCTACTTATCAAAGATCCCTTCTAATATTATCCTCCCAAAGTCGTCTCGGTCTTTCCAACGGTCTCTTTTCCTTCGAATCACCAACCACGATGAAATAATCTTCGCTTTTCTCTCCCATCCGACTTACATGGCTTGCCCACCGTAACTGTCCGTGAAGTTCATTATGCAGTCTCCTCCATTCTCCAGTCACCTCGTCCCGTATAGCTTTCTCAAGACCTTACTTTCAAACACTCGTAATTTATGTTCCTATCATAAAAACTAAAACAAACGAACAAAAACTGGCTCATTTATAAGAGAAAAAAAGCAAGCCCCACAATAGAAATTCTTTCTAACATAATAAATTTCTGTGCGTAGCACAAATCAAACTAATGACAAATACAATATATAATGAGTGCACTTTTATTAGCATTTAGAGCAGAGTTACTTCATTTTGCAACTGTGCAAGCTTCTCGTTCAAAGGTAGCGATTCTTCCTTTTGATTCTCAGCGCCTTTTTTGCAGAGTATTCAAAGTTTGGAATCCAATTTCTTCTCTGTGAGTTCCGCTAACTCATTTGCTTTCCTTTCGCCATATATCACGCCATCTTCCTTGTTTCAGCACTTATTACAGTAATCTTTCCACACAGTTCTTTTCTTTTATTCCTATCTTTCCTTACGTCGTAAAGGAAAGACATTTTACATTACAGACATCTCAATTTGAAAAAATCAAGGAGGACCAATACAAAAAATCCAAGAGTTTTCCACGATTTGTGGGAACCCTGTGGTAATTCCCTCCTCCCTTTTTTTCCATAAGAATGAGACCATAAAGAAAATAAACGAATTTATATACTTGCGACTATTTGTGATACACAAACACGAGGTCAAGGAAGAAATAAAAAGTCGCTTGCATCGGGTACCTCACATTCCTATTTAGTCCAGAAGCTGCAAACCTCGCGAAAAATATCGAGAAAATTTAAATTGAAAATACACAGAACGGCTATCCTGCTGGTAATACTTCGGAAGTTGGTGGGAAAGAAGAAGCCATTGGGAGGACAATATTAGAAGGTATCTTCCTTCCAGAGATTTGTGAAAACTGGCTTGATCTTGCCCACGATAGAATTCAATGGCGATTGTCTATTACTGAGCCGATGAACTTGCGAGTTCCATAAGCATTAGTTTTCTTTTGTTTTTTCAGACGTACTTTGATGTCCTGAAATAACAATTAATTCTTTTAACGTCACGAAACAAAGTATTGAGTTAATTTTCTATTCTTAATTCTAACTACATTTGTTTTTCCATATTACTCATGCTTGAAGGTACATATGCCGCTTTATTATCTTCAATTAAAACAACTGGCGTATAAAACGAACAAAACTATGAACAAAAAAATTTGAATGTAGAAAATAATTTAGTGAAACTGAAAAATTAAAGAAGACTCAGGTAATCTATTTATTATAACCCGAAATACAGGTTTCGTACAAATTATAATAAAAAATTCTGTTACATATATTTCGGGTTATACATAAAAGATTATTTTTCAAATTTTTCAATGTCACTTGTACCTCTTGGCAACTGAGCGTAACAATTCAAACCCCCTACTGAGTAGAGCAATCCACATTACCCTTTATTTCATTGAATTCTAGTAAAATTTAATGACAATGTACGTACACAGTTTACCTATTTATTGTTGGTACACACTTACAAACAAATTACATTCTACATACCGAAATGTTATAAATTCAAATAAAGAAAAAAAATCACTTGATAACGGTTTTATTTGGCTATAACTTCCACGCAATGTTTAAAGTTGCATTTTTTTTTTCTGTTACATATTTCAGTCTTCTGTGTCGTTCTCAGTCCGGCTTCGTGAGGTCTTAAGTGAGAAGATTTTCTTTCGTCCGAGAAGACCTTTTAGGGTTCAAAGTTCACTTAACAGTAGAAAAGCTTCTATCAACTGTGGCAGATGACGGAGGGATCATACTTGCTTTAATTGCCAGCTTATTTAGTGTAGACACCTTACTTGAATATTTCTGCCAGATGTAGACGGCAGGAGGTTGTGACAAATTTTCTTCACATTGTTGTTACATTGTTGTGTAAGTTCATATTTCTTCCAGAGGAACAACAACTCTAGAAAAACGTTTCAGCAGCCTGTAGTGAACACGGAAGAATATTTCTCAGATGAGGATAATGTTGGATCTAAGTTCTAAACTTACAGAAGTTTGAAGCACTTGAAGAACAGACAATAAAATAAGCCGAACTTGTGTTGTTGCATCGACTTTTATCATATTCCAAAACCTATATTTGTTTACAAAATCCATCAAAGATCTCAGAAATCATTTTAAGTCATTTTCAACCAAACATTTTAGATATGGTAAAGCTACACTAACTTCTTCATCTAGGTCGATCCAACGTTTCACTGTAATTGATCATGATTTTCATTCCCTGAGAGTTAGTCATTGTTAAAGGAAATAATGTAGTTCTGTTTCCTGATTGATGATATAAAAGCTGAATACAATTTTGTCGCCTTATAAGATTAAATGAGCTTTTTACGTTGTTTTCTTTACAGCTTATACTAAGAAAGAGGAAAGAAAAATATTACACCACTTTCTGCTGCCAGAATTAGAACAATAGCCAGTCCAGTCTTCTATGGTGACAGTCCAACAATTAAATTCAGTCGAGAAAATAATTTATATCGTTCCTAAGTAACGTCGAAAGATAAATTGCTCGAACAATGCTACTAACAATTTTTCTGCTGTAATTATATCCGTGTATATTGCTTTATTACTACTACTACTACTAATAATAATAATGAAAAAAATGAAATTCAAACAAAGTAAAATTAAAAATTATTACGCTTTATTCTGAATCATGTTAAAGGTACCAACCATACGTCTAAAGTGGCATTATGTTTTTTATGCTTTTGGATTGCTCTTTTGTTCACTCAAATTCTAACTTTAAGATTTCAAATGCTGCTACAAACTTTTGCAGATAACCAGTAAACACCGTAAGTACATTTTTCCTTTACTTTGGATTATCTACAACTGAGTGTGCAAACTAATTATTGTCCCTGAGGCCGAACAATTATTCTCGGATGGGAGGCCGGGGCAAACTTTCTTTATTTCAAGTGCTAATTGGTACTTTACCGGCATTGATAAATAGGCTTCACATGATGAAGCAACTATGTCTCACGTCTCTAACGTTTTGAGTGCTATTACTGACCTCATGATCACAGACTAAAACGCCTAAATGTTTGTTGTAATTAAAGATTAACCAAAGAAAATAAAGAGCACGGGTACTTAACGTGTCTGGAACTTCTATAAAGTGAAACAGTCACAGCTCTCGAAACGTTCGAGAAAACTGCTTCATCATTTGAAGACTACTCATCAACGCTGGTAAGTACCATTTATGGCCTTTATGTATCTAAGGCTCTGGCCGGGACAGGGGGAGGGGAAAGGATGCGGAAAGGTGTCGGCCAGGGCTTATGTTGAAGGTGCCATCCCGGCATTTGCCTGGTGTGACTACGGAAAAACCCTGGGAAAACGCTCTACCGCTGAGTTACGGCGGCAGCTCGGTGCATTCGTTTAGTCTTCAGCGCATCATGACTTACTTTATTTATTTCGTTACTACAAATACAATTACAAAAAATCAAAATATAAAAATCAGGTTTATTTTACGAAAATTAACACCGACGGACACTATTAAAACTGAAATTTTAATATCAATGTATTAAAATTAAAATTTAGTCATGTAGTAACATTTTCGTTATTTGAAGTTACAAATTTTCTTCTGTAGTTTCTAGATTTTGAGGACATTGTTTCCAGTGTAACTGCAGATTATTATGATTTCTTAGATCCATGCTGATAACTATATATCATCATAGTGAAGGTGACACAATCCTGTAGGTAGAGTGAAAGTGGGCAAACCAGTTCATTTAATAACTGAATCAAAGCATTACGTGATCTCTTTTGCTGTTTTGATATTTCAGAATGACTGAATTGTTATTAACGTCCTAAACGAGCTGGTGAGCTTCTAAGAACGGGACCTACAGTTTTTGGTAAAGTGGGCTCCGAACCACTGCGTTCAATGGACCCCAGCGAGATTTGAACCCGTGACCACGGGCACAGAAAGCGAGCACTCTAACCTCTTGACCACCCCGAGGTCATTGATATTTCAGAGTTTATGATCTCATGAATGATAGCACATAGGTGTTACCACATTGTGCTTTTTTTGTAAACTTGAAGCATCTGACAATCACTCACTGAGTCTATATCAAATAAATACTCTGGTCAATGATTCACTGTCAACTTTAAATCTTGATTTGCACTAGTTCTATATCGCAGCCTTCAATATTTGCTACAGAATGTTTGGAAGACATGATAATTTGAACAATTTGATGATAATAATTTGAACAGCGGCATCCAATTATTATTTGAATTTATTTTAAGGCCTTTAGGCATCTGAGGCTCCGGCCGGGATAGGGTGGGGAGAGGATTGTGGAAAGGTAGATGGCCAGAGTCTATTTTGTAGGTACATACATTTGCCTGCTGTGACTGTGGAAAACCCTGGAAAAACCTCAGTAAGGATGGTCAGTCGCTGGAATCGATTACAGGACCTCCCGCATAATAAGCCAACGCTCTACAACTGAGCCACGGCCGCTCATTCTAAATCATTATAATTTATAATCTCCAGCAAGGTGTTAACAAAGACCCAGAAAATCCATCATCGCTAATAGGCTTTTAACAGCGTTTCAAACATTTCGTAACTTCGACAATGAAAAACGTAATATAAAATAATCGGCATTCGACTGTCCGAAGCACAACATTTTCTTCAGTCTCGCAAAAATAATTTTTGAAATAGCGCAACCACATGCAAATTGGGATTTAAAATTATTACAGAACAACGATGCGTAATGGATATATTTTAATTTATCATCTAAAAACTTACAAAGCAAATGATTACCTGCAACATTTTTTTGTTGGTTTCATTCTTCCCTTGCTCTCGCCGTAGGTGAAGACTCATATTATACAATTCTCTTCCAAATTCTAGCATCCTTTCAACCGCTGGTTTGCTTCCTCCACAAAGTTGTCGGCGACCAGAAGGAGGATCCACATCTGAAGGAAAGCAGAGATAGTATTTCACTCTATCAGTAAGTACATATTAACCCCTCAAGTAGGAAATAATTCAACACTATTAAACACACCATTTAAAAAATAAATGAAATAATAATAATCATACGTGTAATATATAATTAAAGGATTTAGTGCAAAAGGTGGAAACTCCATATTCAAAACTCACCTTCATACAGAGATGTCCCAATGCTCGAAGTGTGAGAGGAACAGAGGCTCTATGTTTTCCTGATATTTGTCTAAATATACCAGTGATCAAAATGTGATACACGTATAAGAATATGCAAACCGCGTTCTTCAGTGACGGTATGATTTTAGCTCTCGAAACCACAGCCAGTATCGCATACTGCATCAATTTTGACTACGGAGATGTCCTCTTGACAGTTATTTTAAATCCAAATGTGGTTCGACCTTTCGATACGAAACTAGTTCCATCTTCAGGCCGAACGAAGATGTAATATGAGTGTGTCTAAAGTTTATTTGTGGAATTTATTATTATGTATGCTGAATAAAATGTATATGTTGAATATGTAATGCAAAGAGTGTCCTGAAATAAAAATTCTTCCGCAACACTATGTTCAAATACAATTATCCCTGTTGCAAGATGAACTTTTAGTGAAGCACAAGATTTACTCAGCAGCGGCTATAAAAGAGTGAAAAGGAACCGCGGCCATGTTTAGGTAAAATGAACGAAGACAAGATTGGAAAGTGTAGCGATATGGAAGCATAAGTTGTTGTAAAGGTTGGGAAAGATCGTATTATTAGGTGCTTACATGAATCAGTTAACGTTTAAGAAATTTTTAAGATCCAGTAATCTTGGATAGCGAATAAAAATGTAGAGAGAGTATACTGAAATGAAGTTGTAGTTTTTAATTTTTTTTTTCCTGATAATGCTATGTTTAACGAGGTACTAAGAAATTCTTTATATAAGATTGCTTGTGTAGATATCCTTTGTGTGTGTTCAGTTGTTGTAGCCTAGAAATTACACATCATACTTTAAAAACTGTTCTTTCAGTATTCCAGAGCCAACATGTATTACTTTGAATGACGTGGTATGTTGTTTGGACAATCCTGATACCGAATTATCTGAGTCTTCATCTGTTTCGTGTTCGCCGAGACATCTTTTGTCCATGCCAAATACTACTTCATGAGGTTACTTCTAATTATGAAAACTTTGGAATTATTTTGCAATCAGGAAACATCTTTCTAAATAAAGCGTATTAGGGTGTCCAGCGAGAAGTGAGAACTAAAATCACAACTATTTAGTTTCTAGTCGACACATTAACTTAAGGGAAAAGATACAAAAATATCCTTAATTTTACCTTCCACATGCAACAGCAGGGTCAACGTATGAAATAACTTTGGTTAGGTTAAAAATAAGGACCGACCGACCGTTTGTAGGCTTGAACACACATTCCTGCACACATGTGCAAGATCCCTCTTTGCTCCGCTCTATGGGCAAGAACATCTACACGCTGGGCAGAACACAGACAATATTTTTCATGACAGCAACGAGACTGCGAGTTTGTGAATGATCTAACAACTGATTAAGTCTACAATTATCACACTTTTATTATTATTATTATATAATAGACAGAACACTTCGAATTTCGAACCCAGCTTTTCACACCATTCTTCCACCTTTGTCCATTGCAGTCCTTCTGTTTTAAGTAATTTGGGTTAAAAGGTGTCAGTTATTTTGGTTTAAAGAAAAGAAAAAAATCACTTTTTACTTCCTGATAAGTGCACAAACATCTGAAAACAAGTCTGTGAAGTTTTATAAGTACTGCATCAACAACAGTAATGAAAAAGCTACTATTTCTTCTTCTGGCTTCTGAAGAATTGCTACGTGCCAAGGTATTTCCTTTGATCTTCACCCCACGTGGTATTTACAAGTTTAAGCCGTCAACGATCTTAGGTCTTGATCTTTTGCTTGTGATCTAGAACAAAGATCGTCGATAATAAGCTTGTAACAACCTTGTGGACTGAAAATTAATAGAAGGAAACACAATGAAAATCCATATTTAATTTACTGGTGATTGCATATTAACATCACAAATGAAATTTCTTTATTAATAACGTGGTCTCCAGGCCCTTAAGCTTTAACGAAACAAAACCACGGTAGCACAACTGAAACGAAAAAATAAAATCATCTAAGACATTTGGAAATTAAACAGCTGAAATGAGATACTAAATAATTTAGCACAAAGGCTACGTTATAACTGAAGCTTAAAACTCGAAAGACACCAGCGAAATCCTGAAATAAAATGTTACAACAACCTTGATTATAACAGGATGGATCATGTCAAGTCCCTCAGTTTACCTTCATTGGGGAGTACGTACTAGCCCTGCAGAGCCGTACATGACGTGATAGCTTCCGTAAAGTTGTGAGGCCCTAAACAATACTGAAGCATAACGCTTTTTGTGATTATTCATCGATAAAAATACTTTGCATACAACCAATTATGGCTCACAATTGGTTGTATATTAATTTATGAGTATTCGTGGATGTAACGGGTTTAAGAGAAGCAATCGGTCAAACTGGGGGCATATGAGAAGTGCAGCCCTCCAATTTTTTTCCAACCTCCGTAGCTGATGCATGTTTAGAAGCCAGATAATATCTATTACAAATAATTAGGACTACAGGCTTAACTTTAGTATGTGCATGTTAATACAGAGACTTTCGATCAAACCAACGAGTCCTTCTAACAGATACATCAACTTAGGATAGAACATCATATTAATAGCTACGTGTGTACATGTGATTACAGACGATTCTCCAGCAAAATTCATCATTATACATTTTCAGGTCACTTCATTAACCTTTATACGGAAGCCTCAAAGGAACCTGGAACTCACTCTGTAGAATGGCCATATTTACATCGACATTTGAAGAGACTCCTACTTCATTAAACTTCACTGGCCATATACCTTTGGTAAGTCATCAGAACGCATTCACTTGATATTCATTACTTTATTTCATCATAAGACCTGGACTAAACATGTTCCTAACTGCCACGAACTGACAAAAGAATACCGCTACATTTCTTAATTAACGGTGTAGATCACCCCCGTCATCTTGCTATGCACTTTCCATTAATCTGTATAGGAACTGTTTTACTCGTGTTATATCTCTCAGAAGTGGAATATTAAAATTCTGCTTCCAAATAATTTGTCTTGGTGGCTTTTCTTGACTCTTCTTGTTTTGCAAATGTTAATTTTCTTGAAATATATTAGCGTCATGTGTTAGTTAACTATATGAAACACAAAATGTCAATGGAAAATTATATTGTCCGTATAAATAATAATCCGTTTTTATAAAACAACATGAGTTTTTATAAAACAACATTGTAATGTATCTAATGAAAAACTAGGCGATAACAGAAGTTAAATATTACGCTCCTGGGAGACAAAATAGGAGTAAAACAATTCCCATGTATTTCAAGGGAAAGGTTACACCAAGGTGGCGGGGGCGATCAACACCGTTAATCGTTGTCTTTTTTGAACTCCTATCTAAATAACATTTGCCCATCTACTGCAGGGTCAAACATTTTCTGGGAAAGTGTTATACCGTATACACTTTTAGTTCCTGACTATTAAACGTCATTGTTTGATAGCTTTAGTCTGCCCCCTTAGCATCAACAATCCTTACTGAACACACACACACAAATTTTCTAGTGAATTTTTACATACCTGTAAACTCTTCAACATTAGACCTCACTGTATGGGAGGTTCCTATTCTGTCTCTTCTCCAACAACACTCATCAAATCAGGTGCGTGTGATAATGTTACTCTCACACACCGATTTCATCTCACGCATAGTTTTAACTTCATTCCTTTTCTCATCATTTTTGGACATATTTTTAATATATTTCATTATATTAAAAATACTTTTCGATTTTCAAATATGAGCAATATGTTACGAAAATATGAATCTGGGTTAATGAAAAGAAAAGAATAAGAACAACAACAACTTTGTAGTCAAAATAATGCCAATTTACCTCTTCTGAACGTGCAAGAACGAGGAACACACTACAAAAAACAAGAATACATCGTACAAAATCGTTATGAGTCTACAGCAACAAGCTTATTTTACGTTTTGTACCCACGTAATGTGGAAATCAATGATGAATTTAGAGTTTTTGTAGACCATCAAATTTGGGGGGGAAACAGAAAACGTACGGAATATGAACAGCAGAAAGTGTATCCAAGAAATATTGATGAAACATATTTTTATTACAAGGAATAGAATGAAACAGAAAAAAACTAATTATTTGTTTATGACATCAGTAAATACGTTAATTACTTATGCACGTACCGAATCGAAGAGTAATATATGTCAGGAGTGGAAAAGTGGTGATGCAAGAAACTGCGTCCCCACAGTTCTACATATTCCAGCGAAAAAAAATGTAATTAACAATTACATATACAGACAATGGGAAGAACCCCACTATATCCACAGTACTATCTTACGAACCTCTACAAATAGCTAAACAAAATTTAAAGCAATAGAGAATGTGAAAGTTACAATGAAATCTACGCAGTTAATAGCAGTCTGCCGTAGCAACCTCTTAGGACAACATTTATAGACCTACGACGCCACCAACTGATGTATCGGCATAGAATCGACGTTATATGACCTATGACGCATGCCTTAAGCTCTCGAAAAAGAATTTAACTAACAAGATATCTATTACAACGGTTTGAGAGCTATGTTATAAACATTTTCAAAAAATAATTCACAGGAAAAGTGGGTCTAAGTTCATAAAAGTTCTTTCAAATAATTGTAAAAAAGTGAAATCGAATGTATCGTAAGCACCAGATACGATTAAAAATTCGGAGACGGATATGAATCTTGGTTCGCCAGGGTTCCAACTTTTCGACTCAGAGGCAAATTGACGAAAAGACTGTAATATCACAAAGTGACTAATTAAGACGATAGATGAGGACACAAAGAAAGCCAACGACGAATTCCACTGCTATCTATGGAGTCTTGTGTAAATATCATGCTTCTAAATGGACTTTGGAAATAATACAGATTCATAAATTTAGTATTTATTTGAAGTAACATGGGTCAGTCCTGGAATAAGTAATGGGAATAGTTTGAAGATACACATATGGCATTCTGTAGCTAATATTATTCACGAGATCTGATAAATGAATATTGATTTATGTTAAGTTATGAATGATTAGTGTTGTTACGATCTCATTTGAAGCAATGTGAGTTGTATAATAAATATACGATTATAGGGAAATACTGTACAGCTAGCTTTCAAATATGACACAATAACTGGTAGCCTATTATTATGGGCCTTGAATTACATGCTTACATTTTGGTTCTTATCATAGTTGATTTAATATGATGTGTGCATGTACAATCCTATTCCCAGACATGGACTATGACATTCAGTCGTCACTTAGAAGGTAGAACCCGTGTACGGGAGGCCGGATGGATGATGGGATGATTGCCGGAATGAAAAAAGTGGGAGGAAACGGGAGAATCCCGAGAAAACCCACGCTGTTTCTAAATACTAATCTAACCTACAATTAGCTTTGGTGTGGTGTGACATGCAGAATAAATATAATAATTTAAATGGATAAAGTTTGATGACCGTCCCTTAGTCCTGCAAGTCGATTTTTACCCCTGGACAAAGGGATCGGAAAAAAATGTTCTAAGCCCTTTAAGATCAAGAAAAATCCAAAACGCATATAAAAGCGGTGTGTGAATGCAATAAAAGACATGCACGATTACATGGTGTCTACTAATTTTGTAACTTGAAATTCCCTGCGTTTTCCAGGTTTTCCCTGATTTTTTTTTTCCAAATCCCTTCAGTCTAGTGGAACATGTAAATAATATGCAATGACTTTTTTTTAATCCCACCACTACTATCTTGTTCATTATTGATATTTCACAAGTGAAAAAAAAAAGATAATTTCAATAAAATAGAGGATTTTAACACATTGAAAAAATCCAGTCAGCAGTGGGAATCGAGCCCACGACCTTCGCCTTGCCGGGGTAGTGCTTGTACCAACAGTCGACAGGTCCACCTCATAAATTTCCTTGAGTTTTCTAGAGTTATCAAATTCCCTGAGTTTTCCAGGGTTGTAGAGAACGTGGGTTAGTAGGGTGGTCACGCGGGGGGTCCTAAAGAGCCGGTCACTTGCTAAATAATATTGATATGCAAGATGTATGACTCAATATCCGTACCTTTCATTGTGACTGCTAAGCGCTGTGGGCGAGTATTAACACTAGCTGTTTTGTAATAAAGGGGTCCCGGGTTCGATTAACGATGGTGGGACACACGTGGTACGGAGCCCACGTTAAACTGTAGGTCCCATCCATAGACGTAATCTTCATCCGAAGGAAAGCAATGGCAAACCACCATCGGTTACACTTGCCCAAGGACCTTCGCGTCAGCCTAAGAATCTGCCTTCGGGCAGAATACGTATCTACATCCTCCTCAATTAATAAACTGTTTCAAAACAGCCTATAACAAGACCATCAACAACATTGGTCAGTTAACAACTTGCGTTGGTAGTGGAATTCTATAGAATGTACCAACATATTAAACTTTCCTTGTCTTAATATTTCCCTCCCTCTTGAGCCTCTTTCAGTAGACGTTTGTTCTAACGTAACGCTTTGAAATGTCATCACCACCACGTTCTACTCTCACTCTCTCTTGTAAGTAACTACAAAGTTGGAACTTGGAAAACTGCAGAAACGTCAAGACATTAGGAGAACGTAACGTAAACGTCACTAAAAATTTACAATCATGAACGTGTCTTAGACTGAAACCATTAGAACGATAAAAAGTTAAATATTGTATAAAGTAGTACTAAAAGCACGACAAATCCGACTCGACTGTTAAGTCGGACACAAGACATGATTATCAGGAACAGGACAAATGGCCACCCGAACGGTTTGGTTGAGCTGATACGGAACTAATACATTCCGTGAAGGAAATTATCGGAGCTAAATTTTAAAGTAGATTACTGCCCTTGTACAACTGTTACATGAAATAGTGCTACAGCAGATTTAAATGAAATAGTACTACAGCAGATTTAAATTTCAAGCGGAACATAGTCACAAGTACTTAGTTTGTTTGGAATATTTAAGATGTTCAATAATTCTAAGAAAATCGGGCTACAATATAATATGGCAACTGTGGTCCTGGTGAAACTATTCATCTTTCGTACAAAACTTATGATGAATTTATTAGATTAATTAGCATTTCAAATTGAAAAAGCAACAATTAGGGAAATACAAGATGCAACCTATTATCCCTATTACAGTTGATACAAGTTAGATTTAAGGAATAATAATAATCAGTATAAAAACCCTTTCGGGGTAAAGGGAAGAGTGATGCAAGAATTCTACCACAAAAGAAGTGATATCCATTTTTTTTGTAATAAAATTGATTTATTATCCTCCCTTCCCCTATAGTGACACAAAGAAAATCACTCGCAAGATAGATGTCACTTCTTTTGTGAGCAGAATTCTTGCGTCACTCTTCTCTTTACCCCGAAAGGTTTTTACTACTGATATCAGTTATTTTGTAAGGCTATCTGTTAAAAAGAAAAGTGCATAGTCTTGGTAGGCTCCGATCTCAAAAACGTTAACTCCTATAAAAAAATAAGCTTCAATTGACCCACCCCATGCCCCCAGTACAAGCCATTTGGGGCTAAAACAAAAAGACAAACTTTTCAATCATCTGTGAAAATTCTGTGATTCGGCTAAAAAAAAAAAGTCATAACATTTAAACCCCTTCACCGATTTTGACGTGTTATACACCGTTTGAAAGGTACTGAAGCGTAGATTAAGATTCCGCAAATTTCGGTCTGGAGTCAGTTATCATCAGAAATGTGAAATTTTGACTTTTTTCGCACCGCCGCGCCGTAGGGAGTCCCAGGGAGGTCCTACCGACCCATTTTTTTTTCTGCGTCTTAGTACGGCAAAGAGCTTTCAAATATAAGTTCAAGCATCAAAATCGGGCTTATAGTTCGCTAGACCCGAAACTAGCTGTATACATGGAGTGCCGCTAACAGATACATTTGTCAGTGTCACTCGAAGAACTATCGCTCTTCATGATCACTATTCGACATGTTAAAATATAATTACATTAACGATTTTAAAATTTTCTGTCTATATTTTAAAACTTTTTTTAAAAAATAAAGAACGGCGGAATTCAGTTAAAGACACCGTTAAAGTCAAGCAAGTAGATTTATCAAACGACGTTACAAAGTGCAGATGTTGTACTTACGATAAAGCTCAAAATATGGTAGGAAAGACTTCAGACATGCATTACAATTCAACATTGTACAACTGCATTTTTAATTCACCTACTTATACTTGTTCAAGATCTGTATTTCTTTCTTTTTTTTTTTACTAGAGGGTTAATATTAAATCATTATTTAAAAAAAAATAATCATTATGCTTCTAGAATATGTTTAAAATCAGTTCTACTCAGTTCTAGCATCGGTTTTACCGCGTGTAATACATATTTTCATTTGGTTATATTTGTAATGCGGTAATTCCGTATGGTAAAGCCCCTTTTTATAACAGCAAATCACACAGTAGATACTACATCGCACGTCTGCTGCAAAAAAAAGTGTCAATTCAAAATTTTCCTTTTTTTTTTTTTTGTCGTCTCAAAAGCATTAGAGAATCATTCTCCTTTGACAAAAATGACACAAGTGTATCTCCATCGGTGATCGGTAGATAGCGTAAGTGTTTGACGGATTTTCTATATAGCTTCTCAAGTAAGACTTGTGACTTCTTTTCCTTCTCCTGTAAAATGATAATTTTTTGAGTTGTGACATTTTGCTCTGCAAACGTGGAACTTCAATTACACAATTTTCCCCATATTTACAAAAAGTATCATATTTACGTAACATGAGGAAGGACCAACTAGTTAACAGAAAAAATAAGTGCAACAACTAATGAATATTGTAATAATAATAATAATAATAATAAAAAACATTCCTCAACTTTTACGAGAGAATTAAACCTAAGGAACCATTTCAATTAACATAAAACTATTCCATTTCCAATATATGGAAAGGAATAAATACTTGCGCTAAACAAAGTGAAAACTCTTTATTTTAGACAGGAATAATTAGTTGATCAACGCGCGCACACGCAACGGCTTAGAAAAATTTAAGAAAAAAAAATAGGTACTACACAGTTCGATAGGTAAGTCAATGTATCTAGTAGTATTCATACCCTGACGATTTTCTACGAACTATGGATTATATTTCTGTAAATTTCACTTACATGGTATTATTCTAGTAGAATTCGTCGTTTTTTTTACATGCTGTTAATTATCCAACAGGTTTCGCCCTGATTTTTCTGCGATAATGTCATGAGGAAACATCACTTTTTAAAACAGAAATATAGAAAGTTTACAGTCAAGAGAGGAAAAGGCATAAAAGTGAAGAACTTCCTATTAAGACATGTTGCTTATCACAAGTAACATATCTCGGTTAAACAACCTACATAACTTTATATAACTATCTGCATCTTCCCTTCTCTGTTTACGATAATCTCTTCTATATTTCTGTAAAATGCTGTTCCCCTAGAAATATGCAGCGGGCTAAAAAAAAAACCTAGTAGACGAAAAGGAAAAAAAACAGTACCTTAAAATCGACAAAGTCTACTGGAATACACCACTTAAGTTTATTTAAAACTAGCCTTAATGTCATTTTTAATTCAAAAACTTAACCGATGATTCTCCCTCTTAAAAACTTTGGTAAACTTTATTTTTATATGGGCCAGTCTAGTAACTTTGTGGACTTCGGCCCGTCACGATTCGCCCATTTACAGCCAGTTAAAATCCACACCCATGCCGGGACTCGAACCCGGGACCTTCGAGCCAATGGCCTACCGCCGCAGACCGCTCGACCACCTGGCCGGCGATTCTCCCTAACAAGATTGCAGACTTGAGATCCACGAACCGGGTTCGAAAAACTTTTCCCCTGCACATTTTTCTGAATATCTACAATGAAAAATTCATACGCAAATTATTATTATCTTGTATACATTAATGCTATTTGTTATGTATAATACATTGTTAACCATTTCCATGGTATATTTTTCTAAAATCTGATTCGGGACTCATTGAAAATTGTTTTCCTAAGTGTTTTAAGTATTTGTACATTTGAACTGTTTTTACGATGGAATTTTGTCCACCGAAAACAACAAGGTGAGTAGAGTTAATGGTATTTGTCGCGGTTTATATATATATATATATATATATATATATATATATCTATCACGTTTGCAGTTAGAATATAAAATGAAGATTTCTTGTATACCTGCTCTGAAACTAGTATTTATGTACTAGTGACATCAATTCGTTCATTTAATCCTACATTTCAATTATATTCTAGTCCCTCCCACGTCAGTGTAATGACCAAATATCGAATGGTTATGTACTTTACATATTGGATACGCAAATGCATACTGTCCGTTTTCAGAGGACGTTCGTTACAAGTCTCTACTTTTGTCCTCATTGAACTGAATTTTATTTTATTTAAGGCCTTTAGGCATCTAAGGCTCAGGCCGGAATAGGGGAGAGGAAAAATTCGAAGGTGTCGGCCAGGGCATAGGGGAGAGGAAAAGATTCGGAGGTGTCGGCCAGGGCCTATGTTGAAGGTACCATCCCAGCATTTGCCTGGTGTGTCTGGGGAAAAACCCTGGAGAAACCTGTTAGGATGGTCGGTCGCTGGGATCGAACCCACAACCTCCCGAATGCTACGCCAACGCTATACCACTGAGCTACGGCGGCCCGGTTTTTTTTGCCCTGAGAGACCAAGTTTCCTGATTCTGTCTAATAATGAGAATAAAATACTTGCCTCTTAACTAAATGAACGATTTATTTTTCATGTTGGGAACAATAAAATTACTTTTGCCCATGCTTCGAAACTGGTCACTTATCTTCACCTTCGTTTACATATAGTCAATAAAATATAACAAAATAAAAAAGTATACAACCCGCGGGTATTGTCGAAATTAATCTTATGTTTGTTTAGACAAATACCACACGCTTCGAATCAGTGAGAAGGGTTCATTGCATTTCGTTACTGACGTGAACATACAAAATACAAACATTTACGTAAGTAACTACAAGCAAATGTGATAAAATAAATAATAAGGGCGATTATTTAAAGTACATAAACCGAGCGGTCGTAGCTCAGTTGGTAGTATGTTGGTTTAGCACTCGGAAGTCCTGGAAACCTTCCGCGCGACCACCCACCTTGACTGAGGAAAAACCTCAGTCACACAAGACAAATGACGTGATGGTACCCACTAACTAGAACCTTCTAATCTCCTCTCCCCACCTATCCCGTCTTGAGCCAGAGATGCCTAAAGGGCGTACATAAATTCACGATCACTTGTTTGTAAAGATTCCCAATAGTGACAGGACTGAAAGAAAGCAAAATCTTGCGGTAAAATACGAACTTGCTTGACAACCTTGAACCCCAGACCTTTCAGTTGACAAGCCCACACCCCTAACCATACCGCTACAGCTCCACGAGGCAAGTTGCACTTTACAAACACTTGTCGAAGAACAGGCAAACTTTCGCGCGATATCTCCTCTTACACTTCTTAATTTCAATTACTATTTCTGTTGCATACTTCATTACTTATGCTCTTATCCAAACATATAAGTGCATTTGGGATTTATTTCACCAGCTCCTCAATGATGCTTGTAAGTACATATTTTCTTTAAACTCTTTTAGAGCATAACTATTTCAAACCTAGTGATCAAAAGGTCTGAAGGATGAGGTGGGAATGAAAATGGATTGGCACGCGATAATAGGTATCCTAATTTCACTGAGGATGAAGGCACGACCTTGTGGTATCATATTAACCACAATGAAACAATGGGAATTCATTTGTATGTAAACTTATGTACCTGATTTTAATGATCCAAAACTACATTTTAAAGAAATAGCTAGTAAACAATTTTGCCGTGAGGAAGAACTGTACTTGGCCTTATTCAAGATATGACATCAGGTCTTTGTCCAAAATATTCAAACTGAAGTGTAAACGTTTTATGATTGATGGGTATTAAAAGGAAATTCTCGTTTTAACTATTATTCAATTATTTTTACTAGTAAGGAAACGATAGAGAGGTAAAAAAAAAAAAGGGGGGGGGGTTGTATGGAACCGATTACGAGGCGAGCCCATGATCATCTATTTCGCTAGAAATAAATAAATAGAACTTATGAAAGCGTCAGATCAAAATAGTAAACACGGTCGTAATTGTAATATGCCAAATTCTATTTTTAATTCACTCTTCCTGACAAAAACATTCTTATATTATCATATCTATTATAATGCGTGTGTTAGGAACAAATAATGGAGGTTAGGAAGGTTAGGTTCGGTTCTTTTCATTATGCCCGATAGGACGCCGCCATTTTTAAATGTCGTCTTACGACCGTTTCTACTATTATCATCGGCGTGTACTTACGAGTCTCTACAAAATCTTTTTTCCTTCTTTTAAGGTTAATGTAAATCCAAGATCTCCAACAAAAGAGGGGAGCACTATCTCCGTATATGTCTATTGGATTTTTATCGTTGCACGAAATTTCAGTGTTGCTCCTATAAATTTAAGCCGAGAGAGTTCAAACTTCTGAGAAGAAAGTTCATAACCAATTCAAGAGTTCTGTCCTTGCCGATCTTTTATTTTCTTTCTTGTTCATTGATGAAATCGCTTCAGTGTTGTTATGGATACCCAACCCTATAACAATGAAGTTCTTTCAACAATGAACAAGAAAGAAAATAAAAAAAAAACGGCACGGATAGAACTCTTGAATTGGTTATGAACTTTCTTCCCTGAAAGTTTGAACTCTCTCAGCTTGAATTTGTAGGAGCAGCATTGAAATTTCGTGCAACTTTAAAAAATCCATTAGACATATACGGAGATAGTGCTGCCCTCTTTTGTTGGAATCTTGGCTTTACATTAACCTTAACACACAGTATAATCCCGGAAATCCGGAATAATTGAGGCTGAACCCTGTTCGGATTCCGGAAAATTCGGATTATTCGAAAATGTTTAAAACACGCAGTAGTACCAAATAATCCTTTTGCATATTGTAACTGGGTAAATAATCCGTGACGGTCAGTCACTATTGCAGAGCAGGGGCGACACGAAGACGCGAGGTTAGTTACCCTGAGTGAGTCAAGTAGAGGCACCGATGAGGCGAGCCTTATCACTACTATTGTATTCTACACTAGGATCACTGGAGTTTGACCTGTAATTTTTTTTTCGATACAAAAACTTAAAATTTAATTATCAATTTCAGTTCGGAGGTGTTCGGATTCCCGGGGCTATACTGTACATGTAACCTGTTCACACTTTATTTAATTTTTACATTACACACATACATATAAAAAAGTACTTCTTACATAATAAATTGTTGTTGCGCTCAAGAATCCTTCAGGCAGACGAAAAATAGTGCTTCCGCAGAAGCAACGGTTTTCGGTTAAGAGGATGACCGCAATTAATATTTGAGCTACCTATTTTGGTAATACATTTCTCGTAATACTAGACATGGTACACGATGGGTAAATGGACAAGTCCCGCTCTCAAGTAAAGCAACTAAGCACGTGGGATGTTCATACATTTCGCAACGAGGAATCACAGGCCACCTAGAATGAGGGACAACTGAAAACATTATCTCCATAACAGAGGTAATAAAGAGAAGCACTACAAAATCTGTTCAGTGTTTTGTCAGTATAACTGGAATAAAGAGTTCACTATTCCAGTTGTGGAACAGAGAAAGAGGAACTATTCACAATTTTCTTTTAAGAAGATAACTTTATTCTGAATAAAAATGCAGATTACACAGGCACTTCTAACTAGAAGATGCAGCATCTAGGCTTGATTCTATTCAAAGTTTAATTCAGAACTAATTTATAATAATGACGCTCGTTGTCATTTGAAAGGGTGCATTAACAATGTGGGTTGTCAGCATCTTAAAAATACCATTTCGTCTCCAATAGTATGCTGTTCAACTACAACGTACCAAGTCGCATTGCACGTGTACGCTATCTTATGGACAAACAATTCAACCGTGTTAATCATCAGTGAACCAGTGCTAGATCTGTTTTTTTCTTCTGCAAACTTGTACAATTTTACAACTACAACCGACCCCAGTAGAGGTCGTCGTGAAAGGCACTGATTAAAATGTAAATTCTTGGTTCGGAACAGAATGTTTGGACCTTGAATGATGATTTTTTTTTATTTATGGCCTTTACGCATCCAAGGCTCAGGCCGGGATAGGGGAGGGGAAAGGATTCGGGGAGGTGTCGGCCAGGGCCTATGTTGAAGGTGCCATCCCGGCACTTGCTTGGTGTTACTGAGGAAAAACCTGTCAGAATTGTTGGCCGCTGGGATCGAACTCACGACCTCCCGAATGCTATGCCAACGCTTTACCACTGAGCTACGAAATTTCAATAATTTATTGCGAATGTTAGGGGTCCGGACCGCACAAATGGTAAAAAGGATATTAATGTTCAGGCACTTCTCGAATAATAGTAAAAAAATCAGATTTTTAAAAGGTGGGTTTTTTGAGAAAATGGCGTCCAAACATGGCGACTTAATGAATTTTTCAGCTTTTCATGACGCTGTAACTTGAGATGTAATGATCAGAAACGCAAATCCTTTACAGTTTTAGAGGTGCTTGGGATGGTGGAAGCAAATGGTCATATGACTCAAGGGTACCGCAAAAAACTTATCCAAAGTTAGAAAGAAAAAAAATCTCAAAAGTTGGCAATATAGCGAGTTAATTGTGCGATTCCTATTGGAGCAATAGGGGAATTTTTACCCTCCACTGAAGCACACTACTTTGTTTTCTTCCTACTATTCAGCTTATGCTACTAAGTATATTAGTTTCTCCATAATAAACTTTTAAATTTGACCAAATTTTTGCTTTTTCGAATACTCGTTCTGAGGCCAGCCATTTGGAAAGGCTATATAAATCGAAGGATTTTTTTTGGGGGGGGGGGTAAAAAGAAAAAAATATGTTGTCTAATAATTTTGCACGTAGATCCCATGTAAAAAAATATGAATGAAATCTGAAACTATGATGGGGACTATTTTACTCTTGCCTGGACGCAGTCTATTACAAGTTATTGAAGATGTTATTTCCACGAGATTGACTTAACATCAACCGGAATTCACTGTTTCGTGGAATTTTTCTGCGATAAGAGCTATTTTTGTTAGAAGTTTGGTTATTTCTTCGCATCTTAGTATGAAAAACTACATTCGCCACTGAAAACTGCGGAACACTTTTAAGAGTTAAAATTGTGTACAGAGACCCAAAAGATCCATACGACTAAATTTACCTCTCAGTTCGTTGTGAACCAATAATGGAACACTTTAGTCAGTATCTTGACACTCATTTACCCGTTCAAAAGGTTCACAAGTTCACTTTAGTTATCCATCTAATCATATTGATAACAGTGGTCGTAATTTAATTAGCCTGCCTGTTTGTATCATTCAAGGCTTACATTTAGTCAATCTGGTTTACGGTGTATTAAGTTTACGGACTAACATTTCAACATGTCGCATGGTTCTCTCGACATTAAACGTTACGATTTCTTCAACGACTCTATATTCAATAACAATTAACGGTGAAGTGGCATCTACATAACAAACTACGACAAAATTACGTTATTTTTGTCCGATAAATTCGACTCTCACAATTATCTTTTAAGACTACTAATAACGTGAGATCCGAACCACACTTGGGTTTAAAACTCAGAGATAGAGAGAGTGGCAGTGTACACACACATGTGATGGAGTACAAAATTGAGAGGCAGTGGCGAACTCAGGATTGGATTTAGAGGAGCGGTTCTTTGCTTCCCACTTCTTGGGAGGGAACCGATTAATAGGAATAAAAATGAAGGTAAAATATGAAACTGAGTCCGTCACTGCTTCTGAACAATAGCTAGTATAATGTACTTCCATTTCTGAGAATCAGTGACGAACCCAAGAACTGTGAGGCAAAGAACCTCCCTCTAAACCTAATCCTGGGTTCGCCACTGACTAAAAAATTGGGAGTACAAATTTGGAATTTTGTCTTTCCAATTCAGAGGTACAGTTTTTAGGGTGTATATTTCTTTATAGACAAAGGAGAAAGAGCCAGAAGCCCCAGACTCCAAGCAGATTATTTCGAAAAAGATATTTAGTGTAATAAAAACAAAGTAAGTGTGATAATTCAGACATCAGGCATTTCTATTTGTTAAGTATGATCTTGTTTGTTTTGACATAGAATTTTTACAGGGCTACAATTATTCTTTAGTGTTTGGTATCCTATATAGGGTTGTAGTCTAAATAATTTTAATATGGTGGACTAAAAATTACGCTGATTATAATTATTTATTTATCGATATGAAAAGGGCCAGTAAGATTTCTTTTCTATCATGCATAAAATAATAATAAAAAGCACTTTTTAAAGACATACTTGTCTTAAACAATTCGTACAGAAAAGTAAAAAAAAAAGTTTATGCATGATATAAAAGAAAAGCATAGGGCGCGCTCTCATATACAGTCACTTTATACATTATTCAATTGGCGCGTCCCATGCTTTTCTTCTTAGTCATTCACAAACAAAAATATTTTTTACTTTTTAGTACGAATTATTTAAGAAACAGTGCCTTTAAAAAGTGATTTTTATTATTTTTTTTAGTTACTTCGGTGTTCCAATACTTTTTCTCAAGCTAATGATTTGTAATCCAATCCTGAAGTGTTCTGCAACCCGTCAAACTCTTCATCCTTGCAGGATAGTATTTATGGTCCGTATTAAAAAGAAAAATGAAAATATGCTTTTAAAATACATAAATATATAGAAATATATGAAAGTAACAACAGAATATTTTATTGTCACCCGACTTACGTCGCTGTGCAAAATTTCATCATTGTATGACGTCGAGAAATGAGTTAAATCAACGTTGCAAGATTTGAGGACACCACGAACCATTTTGAACTAAAGAAAAGAATGTAAAAAAGGGGAGTTATGTTTTACACGATGTGTGTGGGAGTTAGATGCTTGTAAAGTTTGTATGTCAGATTTCCACAAAATTTAATGCAAAATGTTCTGGAAGGACAAAATTCTACCAACAATGCCAAAATAGAAGCGCCTGGTCAAAATACCCGATATCGTGCACCGAACTTTTAGTATTGAGGCTTGAAGAGGATTTCTGTAAGAAAGTGATTTTGCATAGACGATCTCATTTTATCATGAGCGCTACCTCCAAATTTGCCGCAAAGCTGCAGAGATATGGAAATACGTATATAAAAATTTAACCATAAAAATTACAAAATGAGGTAATATGGAGCTCTGGCGTTGCCATATTAAATATATTGCTGCTACTACCCTTAACATAGTGCCACGAAAGGTAAAAAGTTTAAATATAACAATTTCTAATTAATTATTTTTGAAACATAAGAAATGGAATATGAATAATTCACACTTCTTTTCACCAATTAAAACTGGTTTTGTTTGGACAGTGAAAAAAACATTTGCAACTACTAAAAAAGAAAGTATTTATCGATATTCCAAACGATTAAGAGCATTTACAGAAAGTGTTAATTTCTGGTATGCGAATGATGGTCGCGGAAAAGTGAGAGGGAACAATTACAAGAAGAACACAGCGCTCATTTATGAATGTAATCCTCCTATTTCTCTCTCTCTCTGGTACCAGAGTTTACACCTTATCGCGTCGGAGTGGAGCAGAATGACAAAACTGAGCTGGTATTCGAGAAGGTGTAAAGCCACTTGAATTTTTCTCGCCATTTATCAATGAGGTACACCTGTAAGTTCACAATGTTTAGTCAAAATTCTGTACTGTTCACAGGTTGTACACAGTTGTAGCTTCCAGGAGAAAGGGAGGCCATCAATGCATGCAGAGATTTTCTATAAATTGTGTAAATTTATCGGAACATTGATATTAAATTCGACTGTAGACTCAATACCATACAAGCGCTCTAATATAACTAACCTTTTTTCTCTTTCTTTTCATACTACGCTAAAATAAAATCCAACCAAAGCATTTTCAGCGTTGTCCTTAGCTATATGGAAAGAAGGAAAACAAATATGAGCGAGAACAAATCTACAGTGGTTTCCAAATGGGACGCGTTTCGTCCTTTAGAGCTCCGTAACTGTTCAATGACGCTTCCCACTTGAAAACTACTATAGTCTATTTTAATGTCATTCATACTGATAAGAGAAATTAGATAAATTACCAGACTTAAAAGCTTTGCATTATCACTGACAATACATGAAAAATACAAAATTAAAAGGAAAAAAAAGCAGCTTACCTTAAACATTAATCCACAAATTGAAATTTTTTTTATCACTATTATCACGAACTCACTTCACTTCACGGAAAACATTTTTTTTTTACACTCCTCTTTTTTATAATTATCGCAAAACACATTCACACAAACACATGCACTTGCGCTAAGACACCCCACTTACCCATTTCCTCTTCCTCATCTTCGTCTAAGTCCTCATCCGGTTGATGGCTTGTACCATTTTGATAGCCATTCGCTTGACTAACACTCTTTTCATTGCAGTTTCTATCCTCGGATTCCATTTCCACATCACTTCCCTGCGAAGCACCCGTCGAGATAGGTTTAATCACAGAATCTGTACTTTTGACGGGCACATTATCATTCATTGCACTAGTACCATTCATCGCTACATTATTTAAGTTCAATTCCTCAACACTGGGACCATTTGAATCGTTACGATTGTTGCTGCCTTGCTGGTAACTTTTGGTAGATTGTATTACTGAAGTCTGTATAGCGCTTGTTAGATGTCCTGAATTATTTGTTGTTGATGATGTTGTTGTAGAGGACGAGGATGATGTGGTCACACTGGGACTGTTACTTCGTGATCTGACTGGTTTCGAAAGTCCGTTTCGAGCTGGGCTCGAAGGTGGTGATGTCATTGTATAGGGACCTCGAGGGCATCGTGGTGGGCACACTTCGGAGTCAGTTCCGTTCACCATTTCAACAAACTGCCTACATTTGAGCAGGAAAAGGAGATTTTGATTGCGTTCCAGCAACCCAGGATATAATCGACCAGTCATTTCGATAGCCTCACCCATCCGTCCAGCTAGCACCAGTTTCAGAATTTCTGGAAAGAAATACATAAACACATTACAATCCTTTTGTCATATATGGAAGATGTTGAAACATTGCTTCCACACAACTACTGCAATACTAAATGTGGTAACCTACGTAAGTGAAAGTTCTGACTTCAAGATACCCTTGCTATATCATCAACGCTTCCCGTGATCTGAACATTGCTATATCTTCACTATTAAAGGAACTAATGATCTCGATAAATTCAATGCACGTGGGGAAGGATGATTCATGCTCTTATCTATGGCCGGCAAGCCTTCCCAATGGTCAATCCTAATCAGTACCACATAATACTATCGATTTCACGGAATAAGCTATCCGCATCATTAACTATGACGAAACGGAAGGTTAGCGGAATCTGGACGGATGTGCATTGGCTTATTAAAATCCTGTGCTAAAATGTTAAGCATCCAAGATGGTGGAAGCAATGCAGATGTGACCAATGTTAATAGTGGACTCACTCACCGTGTGCACGCTGCAATGTACCAATTTGTGTAGCAGGTGAGCACTGAATTGTATTTGTTTGTGTGTTAATAAATAAATAATTAGAAGAAAAACTATTGTGTTGTATTTATTTATGCTTGGGATCCAAATATTATCTACCTTTCCTGTACCCAGGTTCAATTTTGGCTAATATTTATATATACATGTGCTATCGTATACTATTTTCTCAATAATGGGCGTATCTTTTATGTTGTGGTGTGTTTTTGGACTGCAAGGTTTCCACCATCTTGGATGTTTACATTTTAGTACAGGAAGCCAACAACACATCTGTCCTAACCTACCCTTCTCCCATATCTTATGATGCGGATACTTTATTCCGTAAAATAGACAGTGTTATGTGTCGTACTGATTAGTACCGTGACCATTGGGAAGGATTGCTGTCTCATAGGTACGAACACATCTAGTTTCATACTCTTTCAATTGTAAATACAGGATGGTATTTCAACTTCAAAATTACGTCCGATACTGCTCGTCAGTATTTTCATATTAGATATGTTAATTCAAGCCAAGCCAACTTACTTACTTTATGTATTGAAGTGACGAAATAATGTATTGATTTAATGTTTCCCCATACAAAATAAATAATAATAATAATAATAAATATTCTTAGTGAAATCTGTTTTGGTTAAAAAATAAAAAATAATACACCTTTGAGTTAAAACATTTCTATCATAAACTCAAATCACTGTACCCCAAGCCACTAAAATTTTACAGATCATTCCTACTATTTAAAAGGAAATTACAAATTATTTATTTATTTATTTTAAAGAAAGTCATGATGCGCTGAAGACTAAATGAATGCTAATTGGTACTTACCGGCGTTGATAAGTAGTCTTCAAATGATTAAATTATCTCTAACTTCTAACATTTCGAGAGCTAATCCTACTCTCATGATCACAGGAAAAAAAAGCCTAGATGTTTGTTGTAAGAAATATGGAAGTAAGTGAAATAAAGCTTACGAAAACAAGGAAAAGAAAAAGCACCTGTACTTAACGTGTCTTGGGCTTCTATGAAGGTGAAACAGTGGAGCCAGATACGTGATTGGTGAAGGGGTTAAAATTGACATGGTAAATAACCAAAGGTGAAAAAAAACTGCGTCTGTTGGTTAAATTGCTATAATGTAAGGTATCTTGTGAATCAATGTTAACAGATGTGAAGGAAACTGGTTCAACTTAACATTGATTTCACAAGATACCTTACGTTATAGCAATTTAACCAGCAGACGTAGTGTTTTTCACCTTTGGTTATTTACCATGTTCATTTTAACCCCTTCACCAATCACGTAACTGGCTTCACTGTTTCACCTTTATAGAAGCCCAAGACACGTTAAGTACCAGTGATTTTTATTTTCCTAGTTTTCTTAAGCTTTATTTCACTTCCTTCTGTTCTTATAGACATCCAGACGGGTTTTTTTTCTGTGATCATGAGAGCACCATTAGCTCTCGAAACGTTAGAAGTGAGAGAGAATTTCTGAAGGCTACTTATCTACGCTGGTAAGTACCAATTAGCATTACTTATTTTATTTATTTATTTATTTATTAAGTTTCAGATACAGCTGGAATTGCCATTTTACACCGAAACTAAATAACATTAAATTAAATTATAAAAGAATACATAACACAGCAAGTAATATCAATAACATGACGATTAGGAGTAACTCAGATATTGGTATTCGACGGAAAGAAGTGTTTTCAGCTCCAAAAAAATACTAATATCTGAATCAATATTATTGTACACAATTACCAGTTTATAGAATACGAAGCGCTGCAGTATACTTAACCTAGGCGTGGTACAATGAAGCAGATTATTATTTATGGTTTATTCGCACGGGAAAAAGGAAGTAAAATTTGGATATTAACTCTCCAGTTTTAAGATTCCCGTTACGTATCTTGTGTAAGTACAACAAAAATCTGCCAGCTACCGATAAGAAAAGGAAACATGGAGGCCAAGAACGGATAAAAACTCGGATCGGGTTTGCTTAGGCTACCTTTCTTCTTTTCTTTTCTCTCTCTCTCTTCTTCTTCTTTTTTTTTTTTTAAAAAAATTAGAATGTTCAAATCTCACCACTCGTAGAGCAGTGACGTGTTTGCTATAGTAACAGAAGACAAACACGTCACTGCTCTACGAGTGGTGAGATTTGAACATTCTATAAAGCATTCACGCTGTAGTAAAACTGACCGTGTGTGGTTCGGTCCCGGTATGACTCATTCCCCCACTGATTGACGTGTACACTGAGGCTTGACTCAGCGGGATTTGCAGTTAAGTTGAATCAACACGTAGAAGCAAGTGGTAAAAACAAAGTGGGTTTCATAATCGACTGTTAGGAGGAAAGCGATGATCATTCAAAACTCACGATTAATGTCGCTTATGAGAAGTTGATTAACACAAACTGTTTACGAGACGGCAGACACAGCTGCAATATGAACTAATAGAGAATGCTGGGCTCAGAAATAAGTTAACTAGGATGATGATAGATGGACTGTTAACGGGATGCATACGTGAGTTGAAATTCCGACATTACTCAGTTACTCTAGGAAAACGAAAACTATTCCTAATTACCAGAGCTCAGATTTCTATGACCTAAACCTGTACAAATATGCAATATTTATACAGCAAAGACGAGCAAAATATGCAGCATTTATGCTGTAAAAATGAGTAAAACATTTACTAAAAACTGAAACTATGACTTGTATGTTCCTAACGATGGAACTTGCAGTGGTTTCGACACTGTTGACATGAAGTGGTAATACGGTTTTAAATGGAAGCTTTTCCTGCACAAAGTACGTACGATAGTTTTAAATAGGTGAAGGTCCATGAAAGGGCCTCACCTCTGCAACAGCTCCCCCCACCTCCACGTAAGAAAGGAAAACCACCACCATATTTCACAGAGAAAATTGATGTGCTACACTAGGCACAAAATTGGGAGGGTGGACAGAAATTCACAACTTGCCTTAGCTGTCATTATAAGAAATTCACAACGGAATTCCAGTTCTCCAAATGACGCCATCTGTATTTGTACTTGCGGTCGCCTAGCAACTACGGAAACATGGTACGAATATCTTTGTTTTTCACCCCTCCCTCTCTTCACGTCAGTCCAGATTAAGGCCAAGAAGAGCTACATGGACGGTGGTGACTCACCTCAATTGAAAATCTTGGAGATGGACACGAAAATGAATGCATGGGGAGGGGGGAGCGAACAGATGGCTTTATGACATGACTCATAACTCGAGAATTACCGAGTGTCTGCGAGGATAGGTCTAGGCCAAACCAGAAGCAATTTTTTACTACACTCGGTACTGAGTTGGTGAAACCATCGTAGGTTTTCTTTAACATAAAGATGAGGAAGTTTGCTAGTTACCATGCCAGGATTAGGCTCCGAATAACTCATAAATACTTAATAAAATGAAATCCACCTACCTTTCATGACCCTACCCTTGAAATTTGAGGTCAAAATCACAGTTGCGGAAAAAAGATTATTTGAAAGGCTCAACCGAGCCACCGTAGCTCTGTGGTAGAGCGTTGGCGTAGCATTCGGGAACTCCTGGGTTCGATCCTAGCGACCGACCATCCTGACTGAGGTTTTTCCAGTCACACCAGGCAAATGCCGGGATGGCACCTTCAACATAGGCCCTGTCCGAGACCTTCCCGAATCCTTTTTCCTACCCTATCCCGGCCTGAGCCTTAGATAGCCTGAAGGCCATAAATAAAAAAAAAATCAAATTCAAATTGAAAGGCTCGAGTAAAAAGCCCCTGCTTTGAAATTTGACCAAAATCGGAGGAAAGTAGGACCCTTACACGGACATATACGATAATAGTCTAAAGCGCACGGATGATGTTCTTTTAATACTTTTTTAAAAAGTTTATTCTAAGCATAATTTCATTGTTTAGTGTATGCAGTAATGCCAATTGGTACCAACGAGGAGGTGCAAGGAAGAAAATATTTGTCTCAAGCGATACCATAACAATATGAAGTATAACAATCTTTAAACGATTAAACACTGAGAATAAAAAGAAAAACACAACCACTTGCTTATTCACAGAATGTTAAATCAAGTGAACAATCTTTCAACCTTATGTTTTGTTTCACAGCATATTCCCATTATCTTTCGTTCACACATTCAGTTTATATAGAGTACGTAACGAGGATACATGTTCAAACCTACTTTTCACTACATGTATACAGGAAATCCTTGTATCAATTAGAAATAGAACACGGATCAAAAGGCTATTATCATAATGCTTTGAAGACGAAATTCAGTCGCGAAAGGAGCAAGAACATGGGGGTTGGACAGGTTAAAATAAGCGACGGAAGAACCTGATCAATGAACATATGAAGTATACTAAATAATAGCTGCGCTCCTTTGTCAATTTGCTGTATGGTGGAATGTACCAGTCTCAACCTGAAAGAATCAGTTGGTAGGGTTAACCAAAGTTGTGTTAAGCTAAACTCATTAAAAACCTTTAACAAACTGATGCTTTTTTTGTGTACTTCAAGTGTGCATTATATTGGTAAAGCGACTATTAATATGTTTTATTTATTTAAATAAAGGGTGACATACCTTATTTAATATTCGCTGACTTTGATTTAATTTTGAACGATTTTCATTAATGAAAAAAAGCTTTCATAAATTATTCACTCCTTGCAAGAGAGAATATCTCTGAAGAAAGGCCTGAATTTCGGCTTGAAAATATTTTCGTACACCATTTTGATTTATGTTTCATATGGATTTTATAAGAGGATTTCCTGTATGCCTGTACTGAACGGCACGTCAGATAAAATATATTTAAAAGAAACAAAACAGGGGGAAAGGCAAACGACATTCCTTAGCATTAGCAGCACCAGCAATGAACAATACCTAGTGAAACGTTAAAAGCAACCTAAATATGAACAAAAATATGATTTTATACCATGTTTTGGACAAAATATGAGCAAAAATATAGTTTTTACGAAGTTTTGACCAAAATATGACCTAAATTTAAATATGCGTTTATATGACATAAAAATAACATCATAATGTTCACAAACACTGAAAAACGAGACCAAGATAAAACTGGTGACATAAAATTCCGAGCCCTACTAAGTACAATCGGGCGGTGCAGGTTCAAATGCCGACCAGGACATTCGAGACCTTTCCTCAGTGCTCTGAGATGCATTCAGCCGCCTATCAAACTGAGTACCAGTGTCTTATTGGTATTCCTGGACACCTTGGGAGATAAAGGCAATTGAGCGTGGGACTGACCACCCCACCCCACTTCATGCCGTTATTTGGACCACTACCTCCATATTCCCCATACGCCGTTCACGACGCGTGCGCATCTCACCTTACTAATTAGAATACGAAAACCAACACACCATCATAAAAATTAGTTCAACCAAGTTAAAAGAAGAAAAACTCACCTTGTTCAAAGATTTGTATAATGTGAAGACCCTACAATATATACACACACTACCCAATATATTCACTTACTTTGTCTGTTTTTGATGGAAGTAAGATCTTCATCAAAAACTTGCCCCGTACTATGTGCAAAGGCCTCTGCAGTGGCACAATATCCGTGATGAACAAGGTATGTAGATACCATTCTGAAAACAAAATCATGGAAGTCTCATTTAAAGGTACCAGAAATAACCGTAATATATGAGAGTCAGAAATGATCCGCAATATGGGAATTACTTTTGCCTTGTGTCTACAATATTACTTGCTTACACCAAATCAGGCGCTAACATCTTTTGTGGTGTTCTCAGAAGAAGGGTATTATAACTCACCTTCTTACATTTGTAGGTCCATTTCAACATAGATGCTCCACTTCGTTTATGTAGCAAGCAAGTGAAGAGGTGTATAATCCCCTTTCACTGCTTACAAAAAGTTTTAGGTGTTGAAATTCACCGTATGCTATTTTACACCAGCATAGTTTAATTGACAATTTTAATAAGTATTAATCTACTTCATATTTTCTGCTTCTCCCTCCAGTTCACATTTTTCCAATCCACTCATTAACACTACGATGATGTAAGAACAAATACTATCACCATTTTGCACACATTAGGTATGATAAATTTCAGTACCTGAAACTCTTTTAAAAAAAACACACACACATCTCTACACTTGCTTGTTGCAAAAACAAAGTATTCACGTTAAAATGGCACCACAAATGGATGAAACACAGCATTACAAATACGTCTGTACTGAGAACACATCAAAAACACATTAGCAAGAAATTTTGCACAAGAAAACAGGGTTATCATTACAAGGAAAAAAGTAATTCCCACATTGCGGATAGTTTTTGATTCTCCCTCATTTTATTTATAACAACTTCCAACGAACTAGCTACTCTACTCTGTATCACTCTGCTATGATGTCTTACATTTAAACTACAATTTATCACGCTCATCTTAGAAGTTAAGAACGAAATCCCCTGAAAGAAAATTAATTCACGAAGCAGAGCAACAGAAGCCATGAGGTTCAAAACAAAACAAATCCAATTTTTTTGACACTATATGTATTATGTATATTTCACTGAAATAGTCGACGAAAGGCGGTTTTGATGACGTGGGGAAAAACCTAGGAAACCTGAAGACACAATTTTGTACTTTACAAGTTTTGCAACCAGACAAAAAAGTGTTAACTGACTTTTGCTGTTTGGTATCAGGCTTCAATTTACGAATTCTTACCAAACTCGTGCTAGTCTATTTCCTGAATAAAGAATACAAAAATTATACATAATATAATTGAAATCAATTCAAGAAACAAATCTTCACTCCTCTCTTAAGATTCGTACACTTTGCTTCCCTCAAAAAATTACGAGGGCATGCTGAAAAGTAATGCATCTTTTTTTTTTCTCTCTCTCTGATGTAAACAAATATGTATTCTGGAGTCAGTTTTCATTGTATTCACCATACCTTTCACTTTCTCTGTTGCAGGTTTGGAACTGATCACTATTGGGATCCTACAGCTATAGCAAGAAACATGGTGGTATTTAACAACACTATGTCGGTGCAGTTGAAGCAGCGGGTAGTGATCGAATTTTTAACAGCAGAAGGTGTGTCAGACATGCATACGAGAATTAAGGGTGTTTACGGGCATGACTGTAGACATCAGTACGGTAAGACGTTGGGCTGTTCGTGCTCGTACAGAAAACCCCACGGGAGCGAACCTTGACTTTCGTGACAAAACGATGTAGTGGAAGCCCACGCTTTGCACCACATGAACCACATCGCAACTGTATTGATAAACTGCTTCGGGAGAACCGTCGCATCATACAGGAAGATCTTGCTGCGAAATGTGGTTTAATGCAGACGATAATCGCAACTTCGATCTGGGATACCGGAAACTCTGTGAACGGTGGGTGCCGCGCAAGCTGACTCCTGGCATTAAACGGAACAGAATGGACATTTGCCAACAGTTGCTTCAACGCTATGAACGTGATGATTTCTCGAAGATCATTCTCACAGGTAAGGAAAGTTGGGTACACCATTTCTACCCTGAAAACAAAGAACCTCCATGGAGTATCGCCACAAAGGATCTCCTGCACCAAGAAAGTTTAAGATTGTGCTTTCGGCAGGCAAAGTCTTGCTTCAGTCTTCTGGGACTTTCATGGTATAGTTCCACATGGAATTCAGGTCTAAGGGAACGACCATCAACTCTGATCAGTACTATAACACACTTACAAAACTGAAAGCATGGATTCGACGAGTTCGTCCACACATGGAGTCTCTCATTCAACACAATACTCGTCCTCACACTAGTGCAATGACAACTGCAAAGATTTCACTATCCTACCTCATCCTGCATACAAACCCGATTTTCATCTTTTTCCGAATTTTAAGGAACACCTGAGAGACCTTCATTTTGAATCGGACGATGCAGTGAAGCAGCAAGCGTGGCTGTGGTTCCGTCGTCCTGATAAACAATTTTACACTGACGGCATTAAGAAACTGCTCACACATTGGCAGAAGTGTGTTGACCGCCATGGTGATTATGAGGAAAAATAATTATTGCCAGTTGAAGATTGAAGTTCTAGTAATGTACCTACTTTTGTTTTATATGATAACAGTTTTCCCACGAAAAAATAAGAGGTATTACTTTCTAGCGCGCCCTTGTAATTCTCACTTTTAAAAACTACACAGACATCTTTTTCACCATACAACACTTGCAAAACTACATAGGCCTTTTACATTTACACTGTATGTAATCAATGGTGTATCAAATAAGGATTCATTTTCTTCATATTGATGTCCTTGTATTGAATTTTACTGTCCATGTCTTTCAAAAATGAAATTCCATGGCTTTCAAGGACATTGGGAGCCTTGTATTTTGTTACGAGGTGAGAAGTTCTAAGGGCTCCGAATTCATCCCTCAAATAATGACACTTACAGTACCTTGTAACTGCACACATTTTCATGTCTACGTCAAGATCGCATGGTCACTACGAATGCTGGTTTGGGGAAAACGTGTAATGATACACATTCGAGATGACTGAATGATCATATGAACGGGTGTAAATTAGGATAGATGGCAGGAGTGTCTAGCCAGTTACACCTGATCATTTGAAAGTAGTATACTTGCGAAAGTAATGTAACCTGACCAAGTATAAATAATCTGTGTATTCGAATAATTGGGTGAGTTGAATTTGGAATCTTTGGACATTAATTTGATCAAGATGTTCCTCAGTTGACTGGAGTCTGTGGTATGCGATATGCCAAATTTATGTTCTTCGTCTTATGAAATTTGTGCTTGTTAATTCGGAATGAAAAAGAGTGTATGGGGGAATAACTTATTGATATATTTGTGTGCGTTCGAGGTGTAGGATAAAGCTGTTCGGTGTTAACCTTTTGCGGAATTGTTCTTTTTTTTTTCTCAAAAATTGGAAGTATCTTATTAATCCATTTTGGCCTCCACCCGATGTGACCATTACGTACAGAATCACAGACAGGCCGCACATTCCCTTGAGTTTCGAAATTACTTTCTCTCTCACTCTCCTGTGTGTGTGTGTGTGCGGGAGGGGGTAAGCATATTATGTACAGATATTCTAAATGTTATTTGATATAATATACGCGTTCTTCTTTATAGCTACCCCTGGACCAAAAACTTTTCAAGTCCGCGATAGTTCCACATATTTTGGTCAATTGTCGATGAATACCGACTGGTGCCATCCCACCTAAGCGAAGAAATAGAATGAAATATACGCTTTCTTGGCACGTGAACGTCATCACTTACGCTGTCCACAACATAAAACACAAGCATGCCATGGGCTTTTGACATGAAATGATAATGGCATCTGTCTATCAGATCCGCAACGAATAGGTGTCTTTTAATCCTCCCTCTTGTTACTCGATGCAAGGAAAAATAAGAGAACTTAACAGCTTGAATTCACCTTGTATTTACGCGAGAGGCTTTACTATCTATACAAATGAAGCCATTTACGCTAATTACATTTGACGTAACAATAAGAATTAATTTTAGTTTTTCACTCTACGTCTTAGGCTCTTTTTATTATAAATTTTCCTTTCATAACACAATACAAAGACTTTAACTCGTTTGACCTTATTCTATACAAAAGAAAAAAGAAAAATCAAAAGGACATATAGTCCCCTACTTGTGAAGAATAGCCTGCCATTCCCCTTGACCTTCAGGAACTGGGAAATTGTGAATTGTAAGTCGAGTCCTGGCTCTAAGTTCACGCATCATGTCTTCAATATCAAATACAAACGGGGTCTGTCCAAAGTTAGCATCCACTACTTCTCCTGGCGTTTGAAGTCCAACTGTAGGATACAAGTTAGGCTGAAAAATAAATAAATGTACTTAGACAAAGAGTATTTACTGTTTACACAATTCGGTATACACGATAAACACTAATTATTTGAAACATTATTATTACCATTACATTAGTTTAAAAAAACATCTGTAGTCTCAAACTAATTTACTAGTCTCTACTCATAAGGACTTGAAAATCAGAAATATGATTTCTATGGGTTGAAGAATCAGCTGTGGCTCAATCCCGTCACATGTTTGAGGAATAACGTCACCTAACATGTGACAGAAGCGT
Organism: Lepisma saccharinum; assembly: GCA_022664845.1. Classification (NCBI taxonomy): domain Eukaryota; kingdom Metazoa; phylum Arthropoda; class Insecta; order Zygentoma; family Lepismatidae; genus Lepisma; species Lepisma saccharinum. Next base: position 32,903 of record JAGDQP010003880.1, on the reverse strand, counting down.
ACAAACTAAAACAATAAATACGATACACAAATCACATGAACCTCCAAGAAAATGGAAATTCTCCTAAATCCAAACATACACCAGATGCAGACACATGTTGGCACGGTATTTACAAATGTGAGTCCGCTAGGTAATGTCTAAATGAGAAAGACCTTCATTGTCCCTTCGAACCGAAGATGTCGTATTATTATTGTGTTTATTGAATGTTTTGAAACAGAACTATTTGTTTTTATTTAACTCCCTTGGTCTTTAAACAATACCATACAAAGTCTCCAACAAACAAAATATCGTTAATAATCAAACCTGAAGCAGTATACTTATCGATGAAATATGAAAGAAGTGAACAATGTAATTATCGATATTAAAGAGTGAAAAGTATGTGACTGGACCGGGGATCGAACCCGGGACCTTTGGGTTAGAACTCTGAAGAAACAGTACACAATACACTGATGATGATAGGTTTGCCGCTGCACGGAGGCAAGTCTATGACCCGAAGGTGTCTAAGAAAGCTAAACCGATGAAGGTTACCACTGCCTTGCATCGGATGAAGATGACACCCTAGGAACGGACAGTTTCAAGTGAGCTTTGAACCACTTCTACCCACCGGGTATTAGATCCTGAACCTGTTGATTATACGGGAGCGAGCGTACAGCAGTTTTTCCTTCCTGCAATTGCTGTTAATTGAATTTGGAAAACACACATGAAGATTTATGCCTAGATTTTATTGTATCACGGAAAACTGTTTCAAACTGTATCATAATGCTGTAGTGGGCGAAAAGTTGAAAATCTAGTCGAAGATATATAAAAGATGAAGAATTGAAGATAGATTTATGCAAGTCTCTTGATGACTGATTTATGAAACGCCATTAAGGAAATCATTTAATAAGTTATGTGATGATTTGTACTTTGTGTAACTAATTCAAGAAATCAAATACTGAAATATATTCAATCATAGTACGTCTACTATTTATGGCAATTATTTGTGTCAATAATGCTCAACATCGTTTTAGAACAGCGCTCTCAAAATAAAGGTCACACGACTGTGAAACACAATTGACGTCTTTTCGTAAGCACAGCTGTACTACAGTATCTGTTATCATATTGTTCGCAATATTATTAAGCATAATAATAAGCTAAACTCTTGCAGTGGCGCGGTAAGTAGTAATGTTTAAGATGATGAGTGGAAATTATATAATGAACCATTAGATTTTCACAACGTATATATAGAAACATATCTGGTGTAGTAAAAAGTAATCCATTATTTTTGCATGACATTGAAGGCTTGACTTACCATAGTTAGAATGATCCGATTTAGGTCACATATGCGCCGTTTTGTTCGATAACGTGTTGCCATTTGGAAGGTAATATCATGATGCCTCTCTCATAGAAGCCCTTGTCCCTATTGGCAAAAAATTGAGACAGTCGATTTTCACAAGCCTCTCTTGAAGCGAATTTTGCACCAGCAAACGTGTTCGCCATGGACAGGAACAGATAGTAATCACTCGGTGCCAGGTCCGGACTATAAGGTGGATGCATAAGAACCTCCCAACCAAGCTCCCGGAGCTTCTGGCGAGTCACTATCGATGTGTGTGGCCTGGCGTTGTCCTGGTGGAACACAATGTCTCTCCTATTGGCCAAAGCTGGCCGCTTCTGGGCGATTGCTGCCTTCAGACGGTCCAATTGTTGACAGTATAGTTCCGAGTTAAGGGTCTGACCGTAGGGGAGCAGCTCATAGTAGATAATTCCCTGCCAATCCCACAAAATACACAGCAAAACTTTCCTGGCCGTCAATCCGGGCTTGGGCACCGTTTGCGTCGGCGCACCGCGCTTCGACCACGACCGTTTTCGGGTGACGTTGTCGTAAGTGATCCACTTTTCATCACCAGTCACCAACCGCTTCAGAAATGGGTCGCTTTTGTTGCGATTCAGCAGCGATTCGCAGATGGAAATTCGGTGCATGAGGTTTTTTTTTGCGTTAACTCGTGTGGCACCCATACATCAAGCTTCTTTGTGTATCCAGCCTTATGCAAATGGTTTCACATGGTTTTTTGTGCAATGTTTAGCTCTTGGGCAATCGAAACAGTGCTTACATGACGGTCGGACGCGACAATGTCCACGATTTTATCGACATTTTCCGACACTTGGCCTTCCAGTGCGTGGTACATCTTTGACGTCAAAATTACTGGAACGGAATCGACGAAACCAAAATTACGCGTGATTGGCTGTTACAGTATCAGGAACATAAACACTATTCACATTTGCAGCCGCCTGGCTTGCGTTTTCGCCTTTATCGAAGAAAAACTGTAAAATATAGCGTATTTTCTCTTTGCTAGTGTCCATTTTGACGCGCGCTCACACAACACTGAGTCAACTCATCACAACTATCTGAACAGTGTTTGTAGTACGCAATCTCATCGTTTGAACGCCATCTCGTTGAACCCGATCGGACTTATACAACGCGAGATACAGATCAATGAAGCCATCTGTTGGCAAAATAACGGATTACTTTTTACTACACCAGATATATCGAGAGATTTGAGCATTTCTCTAAAGCACAGAATATAAGGGAGGATTAGAAATGAAGTACATTATTGTCACTAATTGCACCTGAGGTTTACCAGACTTTAAAGGATTCATTGGTTCCGACTGTACTCGCACAAAAAAAAAGTTAAGAAATTAGACACAAATTTTTGGAACAATTTAGCGTTAAGAGCAATGAAATCGTGGAAGGATATAGATATTCGATAAAGCAAACGCAATTTCAGTCAGTGGCAGAATTCATTTAATTGCTGAAGAAACAGGTTGTGAAATCTGGTTACGGAGATTTTGCTGAAATAATACTACGTGACCAATTCGTGCTAATGATCAAGTGAGACCCAGACTATTAGCAGAATCAAAATTAACAGAGCAGTTGAAGTTGCCACTATCTCGGAACAGGTGAATGATAATGTTATATCCATCACATCATCATCACAGGAGGCACACCATGTCATACAGCCTAAGCAGTGGGACGACACAGCAAGGTATAAGAAAGACAACGATGCAAGGAACATCAAACAATTTAAATGTAAGAAATGTGCTGACGTCCACAGGTATGGCAATGTGAAGCATGGAATGACATCTGTCGGCGTTGTATATCCCGTGGACATTACGCCAAATGTTTCTCCAGACACCAAAGGCCAATAGAATCTAAAATGGATACTCCATTATACAACTGTGATTCACAGAGCGACAATAGTAGGCTTCAAAATCCATATATGTGGATGATTTATTACTCATACACGGCATGCACCACGTTACCCCACTTGACCATATATCGACCACCATGCCCTCAATACTATTGTCAATCAGTAACCACACCTAACAGCGTATCCCAATACAGGATCACTTCATCTTGGAACCTCATACCACTTCAGCTTGTACAAACTCTAGATTACACAAAGTTATTTGGCCAAATAATGGTATGCTGTATTTAGCTAATCACAATACAATGACTATAATAGAAGAAGTTTTATTACATGTCAGATATGAAGGAAATCTATATGCCATACAGCTTGCTGTTACCAATGACTGTTTTTTTCCAAACAATATTAGGCAGGGAAGGTATGGATGAATTATTTGCTGGACGGACACGGCGGTTGATCATTACGGTTCCAGTATAAATACTAATAATTCTGAACCTGCAGGGAACGTTCCGGACAACAGGATCCTATCATTAGAACGTCAGTATCAAGTTCTTAATAATAATAAACAGGGCTGCGGAGTCGGTACACAGAAGCTTTGACTCCCGACTCCTGAATTTTTAATAGTAACGACTCCGACCTTTATAAAATTTGTAACATATACTTCCTTACATTAATTGATAAACGCTAAGTACAATCAAGGAGAATCATCCGACCACTTTTACAACCTTGATAAGCACATATTAAGCTTCTTGTTATGTGAAATTTCATATTGACGTACAAAATGGTGGAAGATAACTAAACATAGCACCTCGTGTCTAGAAATAATTTAATAATCGACGCACGGCTATTATAATCGACGCTGCAGGTGGACGATTGTTATAATGTAAATTAAAATAATTTTTATTTATTGATTTAAAGTATATTATATCCTAGGTGAAGCACATGGTAGCCATTTTACGCAAGGAAAAACTATACTAAAAACAAACACTACAGTATGAACAAACAGAAATATAATAGATATAAGAAAATACAATAGATATGGTATTAAGGTAACTTTCGCAAAATATCATAGGTATTTTTGTGAAGGTAAAAGTCAGAATGTTTAGGCAGTGAGTGATACAGGTATGGAAAGTCTGATTAAAAATTATTTCCTTCCTAAAGATAATCTTAGAATTTTGATGTAGAAGTAGTCGTTACACCTGTTACTAGCTCTCGGAACATGTAACTTTAACAAGGGAAGAATACCATTTATGCGGACATTACCACTCATAATTATTAAGGTGGCTCAGTGGTAGAGTGCTCATCTCTGGTGCATGGGGTCTTCGGATCGATCCCAGTTCATACCATGTGCGCTTTGTGGTGGACAAACCCCGCGCGTGTGTGTTTTCCAGGAGTTCTCTCGTTTCCTCCCAGTTTTTTCAGTCCATCAATTATCCCATCATCATCCATTCGGCCTGAGCCAAAGTTGCCTAAAGGCCTTAAAAAATAAAATTCAAATGAATCTAAGGTTCGAAAGTTTACGGCGGGTAGGGAGGTCATTTAATTGGAGGTAAGAAAGAATGTCAGTTTTGAACAGGGTTTAATATAACGTGAAACGATATGTAAAGTGAATTTAATCTTTGAAATTGGAAATATATAACTGCATTTTTATCATCAGCAAGAAGTCAACAACTAACCGCTAATACAACCGCCTCGCGAGAGGTATTCTTCATAGATAGATGCATATGATTTTAAGCAAGGATTAACTCTGAACCCAGCGAGAACTCCTACTAAGCCATAATCCTATGGGAAATTTTAATTTTTTAACGAATTATGTTACAATTTGCATTTAGCAGGAGTCGGAGTCGGTATGTTTTTGACGACTCCGACTCCACAGCCCTGAGATAAACAACAACGAATTTCGGGATTTGATGCAAAATAAATTACAGGAAGAAATACAAAACATGCACGCTAGAATCAATGCACAATGGGATTCAGTACAACGATCTTTAAGACAAGTGCAAACTGCTGCTCAGCCTGAGAAATCTAATAACTGTAATAAGGAACATTGGATTTAAAATGTTACAGTTTCACAGAGGGAGAAATGTTCCCAGGCAGTCAGAATTGTTTGATCATGAAACGGTATATACACGAATGCAGGTGAATGACGCAATGACATTTGAAGAAGAGCATTTATATAAATACATTGTTATCTGACACTGAGCTTATCATAGAGAGTAGTTCATCCCAATCATTATCAGTAAGAAAGCACAGAAGGAAAAAGAGCTGCTGCATACATAGAAAAAAAAAATCGAGCAAGCAATAGTACACTATAACCATGTAATATTATATGACCCAACTTACATGACTTTTTATAGTAATATAGCGGCAATATATAATACTACGAACAAGGTGAGTATAATAAATCCATACAGCAGTCCGAGATTGCCATCAACGTAGGTCAGACTAATATGGCTGATCTAAAATTTATTACTAAGGTACATAATAGGCTTCAAGATGCTGTTAAAAAGTTGGAAGAACAAGGGGAAAATATTCACCATATTACGTATCAAAAAGAAATAATAATGCTGATATCAAATCGATAGAAGAGAAAAACCTGACGTATTACAGGAAAAGACATGCGATGGAGTGAACGTTACAGAGAAGGATATCACAGAATAAAGAGACAACCCAGAGCAAAGTAAAATAACCAAAGACAAAAGAGAAATAATTCAGAGAACTTCCGACTTGGTGGTTAATAATGTTCATCTTCGTTCTAGAATAGCGCTCTCAAGAAATATAGGCATAGACTAAATAAGACTTATCCTGCCTACCTATTTTCGTCTGCGCTAAGGAGTACGTGATTTTGAAGCCTGTCGCTAGATGACTCTGGCGACACTTTCAGTCGCTGTTTTTTTAAAGTAGCAGCCACCAGAGCCACCAAAAGGCAGGCTTCAAAATCACATGCTCTTAAGCAAAAACCCATTATTTTTTAGCGCAGACGAAAATAGCTACGCGGTATAAGTCCATATTATTATTTAGTCTATGATATAGGTTACACAACCGTGAAACTTAATTAACGTCTTACCGTAAGCACAGCTGTACTACAGTATCTGTTATCACATTGTTCGCAATATTAAGCATAATAATAAGCCAAACTCTTGCACATACAAACCCAGACGAATTTCATTAATACATCTATGAATTGCACACACTTCTTCTACATTTGATCTTTGGTTAACACTTAACAAGTTACACAAAAGAAAGGAACACATTTACCCATTCACATGTAACTCGGTGTTATGTCTGTGTGTTTGCACACATACTGAAGCAATAACACCAAGTGGCTGTGGATCAGCTGACAGAGCACTGGCTTCGTATTCGGAAGGTTCTTATCGAACCCAGCAGCTGACCATCTTAACTGTAGTTTTTCCAGGGCTTTTTCTTAGCCACACCAGACTGATGCCGAATAATACCTTCAAAGTAAGTCCTGCCGACCTTTTTCCCCCCACATCCCTCTCCTTTGATGTCACTTGTTTGTAAACTGACTTGGGCCAATACATTAAATCAAATACATCAAAACATCTGCTTATTGTTTTCTCCTGATCAATTTTAAGAATATACAAATTGGGTACTTACAACTTTGATACTTACAGGCAAATCTGTGAAGGCTATTCCCAAGTTATGTCCGTTCTTGGTATAGAAACACGTGTTGTCTATTAAGTTCACACCACAACCAATGACATCGCCCGTTGTGAATGTAGGGCCGTAAGGTTGTCCTGTACCCGATGAACAAAAGGAGTGTCCGTCGTCACCATGGTAACCGTAAGAGTGCTTATCCCAACCTGGAAAACAAAACATAAGAATTTAAGCCCTAAGTAATACTTAAGTTATTCTTGTTACCTGAAGCTGATGAAATTTCAGCAAACGTATTTACAAATAAGTTTCAAATACAGCACATGACAGACATTTTGTATTAAAATATTAAAACAAAAGATATACGTAACAAGATGACAGGTATTTACTAACTGAACTTGTTTATTTGAACCTTTAAAGTCAGCGGCGTATTGCATGCCTTCGGATTCTAGTTTATTCATTTTATTATTTTCCAAGGAGAAAACAGAAAAGATTTTGAGAAATTACGTAACTTCACCTGATATCCTGGGCCAGAACCCGCAATACGAAAGCTGGCAGTAAGTAGTTTAGTTAACTGTTCACGTGTGGCGCTGCAGTATTCTCGTCTATGTACGTGGGCGTCTACTCAAGAGCTTTGTCGTCCGTTTGCCTGTGAATGTGTGTTTTATTGGGTGAAAGACGCGGGAGAAATCCAAAATGCATGCAACGCTAAAAGTTGCATACAGCATACGAGCAGTTGCCATCTAGATGAGTGTGTGTGTGTTGCAGCGCTGCCAATGTCTGTGGAATTCCACAAAATGTATGTAATTTGCGTGGAGTGGAATGCTGTGTGGATTTTTGTATTTCCAGAAAAATCGCAAGATAAACCTCTAAATGTGTTATACACTCATATTTTCTTGACTTTACTGAGGATACTTCCTATTTTCGCCTTTCATCTAGAAAAGGATAAAAAGTAATTTAAATACTTCCTCCTTAGCGGCAGCTGTGATTTCCGTGAGCTGCAACAGATGATCATTTTCATTTCAAATTCTTTCTTGCTCTCTATGTCTTGTGTATACCTGCCGCGCCATCCTATTCTTTTTCTGTAGGAAAATATAATTTACCACCAAAACAAGAAGAAATTATCACCTTTTCGGTTCCCTTTTTTCATGAGCTCATTGTTGAAAACTGGCATGCGACTGAAGCACCTGTGAAACTACCATGTGTCGAACATCGTTACTCGAGGTCTATGACAGTAAGAAAGAGGGAATTGCAAGTTTGTAAAGAGCAATTAGATGGAAGTCATCTCTAATTCCCATACATAATTCTTTATAATAATAATATAAATAAATACTAATAGTAGAAGTAGTAGAAATAGTAAAAACATTGCATGCCCAACCTCAAAAGTCAGGATACGCCAATGCTTTAAAGGTGCTCTCAGAGGTAAAAATTTCCAATATTTATGGGATACTTTTTTTTTTATTTTCTTTTAATCCTGTTTGTAAGTGAACTTTGAATTAAGATTAATTCTAGGTGTGTGTGCATAAGGTCGGATACTATTACTCTTTGCGACAATAGAGTTTTGCACTCGTATGCCCATTAACAATTTTGTGTAAGGAAAGAAGATCAATGAACAAGGAGCGCACAGTGATTTCGTTGTATTTTTATTGGAGAATTGCGTAATTTGGGTACTCTGGATCGAACTATAGCAATAAATAAATTTATAACTGACTTTAATTTGGAAAGAGGCATGGGATATACCATGGACCACATAAGCCAGCAGTATTTAATACTAGGTAGAACACAGGACTTACAAAACAAGCAATACTAGGTGGAACATAGAACTTATAAAACAAGCTATGTGCAGAAAAATTTCGAATCTCTGTGAAGCAGTACAGCAAACCTGGTTTCCTCGAATGACCTGAGTAATAAGTTCAGAGAAAGAGAGCTTGCCATCAACAGCAACACAAAGATTTTTTTTTTAGAAAAAAAAAAAGAACGTTTACATTTATATTTAATGATATATGAGCGACTAATTCTCCCTCTTTTTTTTTTTTAGTGAAATTGAATATGATCACAGGAATTCGTACAGATAATACAGTAGAAGTCCGATAGTCCGGCACGTTCGGGATTACCGAAAATGCCGGACTATCAGGCGGTACCTCTTACTACTGGTATAGGCTAAGCCGTACAGCAAAAACAATGGACTGAACCTGTGTGTGGTGACAGCCGAGTAAAGTCCGAACGCTTACGATTGATTCCGAACAATGCAATTGATTCAGCGTAGTGGACACTTCCGAGTGGTTCCTAACCCCGCCAAGCGCTTTCAACTGTCGTTCACAAGCGTTTACAGACAGAGAGAGAGAGAGAGAGAGAGAAAATGGTGCCAGACAATCGGGCGTTCCGGACTGTTGGATGCCGGTCTATCGGACTTCTACTGTACATCAAATTTTATCTTTTACAATCCATGTGTTGTCACGTTAGGTATTAAATTCTTTACCATGTGCAAACAAATATAGACCGAACGTTCTGTAAGATAAAGAAACAGGAACATAGGTATTATAATGATGTCCATAAATGCGAACTTAGCCTATACACTACACATTTATATCACAGAATGTGAAGCGAATTTCCTGATATATTTTTTTAAGAATAGAACGAAGCAGAATCATTTATAGTTCGCATTATCGAAATAGCACGGTAAACTATCTCCTTCGCTTATCACAACTTTTCATCGATTATCCCTGACTTTTGAGTCTCTATTTGACTTCACTGACCAAAATAAAACTTACTTACGTTCCAGATCTGTGGCAACCCTGGAATGGAATATTGAACAGCCAAACGAGAAAATTTACAGCAAATTTGTCTTTTACTTAACACTGTTGCGGTCTCACACACTCCATGATCCTGACTGGTTGAACGGTTATCAAAGTCTTAAACGAGCTGATGAGCTTCTACGCACAGAGTCTACGGTTTTTAGTAAAGCGGCCCCGAACCACTTGGTTCAATGGATCCCCACGGCACTTGAACTCGTAACCACGCGCACCCAAAGATACCGTGCTAACCTATCAGGCAACTAGTGGCCTCCTTTCTAAGTTATCAATTTTACCTATATCTGCATACAGGATGAGCTGTATACCCCGATCTGTATGGATGCAAGCCGCTGAATCTCGTAGTTTCTACGAACATCATTGGAAAAACTAAAAAGTAAACCTGTCGATGGTTCAAACTGCTTTTTCGACCAAACTTGGCAGAGGAATAGAGTACATCAGGAAACCATCAGAAAGCATGATTGAAAGTGAATTCGTCCATGAAGACGGGCGCAGTGGCCAAAAGTTTGATTCAAAGTACTTAAAGTGTGACATAAGGCAAAAAACATATGCTTATTTAAAAAAATGCTTGTAATAATGGAAAGCAAATATGAATTGATACCATTCAATGCACTATCTTTTAAAGGATACATTTGTCATGGCCGCCATCTTGGATCTTACTTTTTTTTAATATAGGAAGAAGGTCATGTAACATATCAATCTGGGCTTAGAATTTTACGAGAATTACATTGGTGAAGTTTGTTTTGCCATAAATGTACTTTTGAGAGAGATAACGGGATGTGACATTAGTATGTGTAGTTGATTGAAAAGTCTGGAAATACACTGTTCTTGAAACAGCACAAGAAATGAAAAACTAATGCACAAGCAAAGAGTATTGGGGACCACCTATCTAGTGCTCATTATTTGTGTATTAGGTTTTCATTGCTTGCAGTGTTTCAAGAAGAACAGTGTATTTCTATCCAGGCTTTTCACTCAACTACGCATGTCATATCTCATTATCTCTCTCTCAAAAATACATTTATGGCAAAACTAACTTCACCAATGTATTTCTCGTAAAATTATAGCCCAGATTGATGTTACATGACCCCATTTCCATTTTTTTAAAAAATCGATAAGATTCAAGATGGCGGCCATAACAAATGCACCCACTACAAGATAACGCACTGACCCGATATCCATTCATGTGTAATAGTTTTCCATTAATTCAAACATTTTATACAAATAAACGTGTGTTTAACGACTTAGATCATACTATAAGTACTTATTTTTTTGAAAAAAACTTTTGGTCACTGCGTCCGTCTTTATGGACGAAAGCACTTTTAATCATGCTTTCTGGTGGGTTCCTGATGTACCCTACTCTTCTACCAAGTTTGCTCGAAAAAGCAATTTGAATTATCGAGAGTAATCAGTTTGTACCTCTGCGATGGGTACTGGGGCTACACCAACTACTATTAATCAAGGCAGTGAGTTGTAATTATCGAAGAAGAGAAAATAAACCATGCACGTATGTATATATTTAAATCCCTGCATACGAAACAATTTACAATGAATTAATAACAACAGTTTCTTAACAATAGAACTAGTACTATGCTGGATAGTATCTAGGTAGTTACAATGAGGGTGACGCCTAAACTGGTTTTCATACATTAAGGACATTGTCAATACTAAATAGATAACACTTAAATTGACACTTCGTTTCCATTGAAGACGCTACCACAAACATGAATGTACACTAACTTCTCATTTTAGATTTCTTGACATGCTCAAAGTCTCTTACAGCGAAATTTCAACTCGAGAAACTTAAGAAACGGTTAATGAATTAGTCGTTTTACACACTATTTATAACACCATAACCTAACCGTGTAGCAACTTCCACGTATGGGAGCCAACTGAAACGGCGTCCAGATATGAATGCTTCTCGCGCATTTATCATATCTACAGGTCCAATCAAAACAAGGAACTAGTGCTCGTAAGTGGGAGTTCCTATCATCCAATCCTTGATTCGGCTATCCTGGATGATATTTTCCTATTAAGAGAATGCCGGAATAGTACAGTCTGTATTCCTATGATACTGTAAAGGTCATAAAAAAGTAGAGAGATGCATATGCAGATGAAAATATGTACATAATTTTCGCTACCTTACTACGCTGGCAAACTCCTAACAAGCTCAGTAAAGACAAAAATATCTCCCAAGGCCAGTTGAGCGTGAATTTGCAGCAAAAGGAAATCTCAAAATTTGGCTTTCGGGGATGTGAATTTGTACGCTAACTTACAATTCAATCGATCTACTTGATATTGGAGCAGCCAGTTCTGTAATGTGATCACATTTTCGATATTGAATTGTAGACGAGTTTCAACAGCTAGAGGAAAACAAAAGTACAATTATATATACAAACAAAAACATTTTAAATGACGAAGGTAAATATTCATGCCTATATAAAAATTAGCTACGGTTCCATGATCGCAAATATACAGTGGTGGAAATTGGTATAAAGGCATGGCAACACTGTGAAAAGGAAGAAGCCAGGGGTGCTCAAGATGGCTATCGAAGATATATTGAGAAAGTAACATCGTATACAAAACAAAATCAAAACATATGCTATTCTTGTTGGTCCGTGACGCATGTATTTTACAGACAAAAACAAATGAATCAATTCTCGGGTGGAAATGAGTATAAAGGCATCCACTGTCTGTCACAAACAGCACTGACCCAGTGGCAGGTAAGAATGGTAAAAAAGTGTTCAGCAGTCGATTGAACCTCCTTTGTTCTGAATAAGTTAGAATATGCGCCTCGGCATTGTGTGTGTGAGATCTATGAGTTGTGGTGGAATCGCTGCCCACTCACCCCGTATCGCATTTTTCAACTCAGTAACCGTCCCAAATTGCCTTCCATTGCGATAAACATTACGTGCAAGGATACTCCATAGGTTTTCGATCGGATTAAGATCAGGGCTTCGCGCTGGCCAGTTCATAAGTGTGATCCCTTTGTCTTGAAACCACTGTCGCGTTGCTGCTCCAGTGTGGATAGCAGCGTTGTCTTGTTGGAAAATCAGGTTCTGATCGTCCAACGCCTCAAACATCCGCAGCAATTCTATTTCCAACATCTCGGTGTGTGCAGCTGAATTCATTCTGGTGTTGATCCACGCAATGTTGGATTTACCTTGAACACAAAACGCTGCCCACATCGTAACACTGCCGCCACCAGAATTCCAGCTCATTTGCACTTGCTCCTCTTGCCTGAGGTCATGCCAATAATATTGAAATCCATCTGGACTATCCAAATTGAACTTCTTCTCATCACTAAACACAACGTGATTCCATTCGGATGTCCACGACATATGGTTCTCCGCAAATCGCAATCGTTCCAGCTTGTGAGTTGCACTAAGGGCTGGTTTCCGCTTCCGTTTCTTGAAAACAAGATTTGGATCTTGGTTCAAAATTTGCCGCACCCTTCTGGACGTAACAGGTAACCTGCAAGAAGCAACAATTTGGGACGAGGACATGTTCCCGGCCTTGGCCTGGCGCACAATTAACCGTTTCGCAGCCTCCGACAGTTTTCTCGTTCTACCATACTTCCCATTCTTCTCGTATTGGGCACCCAACCGAACGAAATTATCAACAACACAACTTGACCGATTTAACCGTTTTGCAATCTGTCGATTCGCCAGGCCCATTTCCTTGTACGCACAGACACGTGCTCGTTCTTCACCCGACAACACTTTTCCACGAGGCATGATCCACACAACAGGCACTGACGTTCGCTCACACGCATTTCTTATCACACTGTGTCAGTTTGTTCTCGACGAAACATCAGGGATAGTGTTGTACGTATAGAGGGCGCCAGGCAATGAAGAACCTTGGGTGCCTTTATACCAATTTCCACCCCACCACGCCTTCATTTTGCGTGTTCTGTCAAATACACACATCACTGGCATATACGACCAAGATATACCTTTGCCTTTGAAGCGTATCGAATGTTACTTTTTAAATATATCGTCTTTCTCCATCCTCAACGCCCCTAGTTTCCTCTCTTTGAAACTTTCTCTCTGCCTTTATGCCAATTTCCACCACTGTATAGGCATGGTACACTAGAAGACTATCAATAAGATTTTCCCTTACGTGTGAAACTTCCGGTTTTTCCTTGCAGTGAAGATACTAGTTTTATTATTTAATTTCAATTTTTACTGTTTTCTTTACGTCTAATATCTTGAAATGGCAATGTCTGAACTGTATCAAGTGTAACCATCTTCACTTGTAAGACGACCCGCGTTAAATTCAAGTTTCTACTAAAACAAGCTTCCCACTCCATGGGGAGAATGTAAATTTCTTTGTTTTTAGTTGCATTCTCGATAATATCTTCACATGAATGTATTTTATTTTAAATCACTATCACGAGTTGTAAACGAAACTTCCTGTTTTGTATTACGCCCGAATGGGTTAATAAAATTATGTCTATTGGGTCATGCTGAAATTATCCATTTTTAGCCTAGATGGATACAACTCTTAACAAAGATTACACATACAACTTATTGGGTTGATGCATAATTTCGTGGCGTTTTCTTCCCAGTTGCAAAAGTTTCCTTTGAGACTCATTGAACATCACCAAAAGACAGAAATCAATCAATTCTCCTCCCCAGTAGTGTCCGAAGACTGTCTGCCAACGTTGGGACAGTTTTCCGATTCCATGCCTAAAGCAGACGTTAAGCCCAGTTTTGCTATCGAAGGAGATTCCTAGAAATGTTTTGGATAGAGAGCTGAAAAGGTAGAAGAAATATGAATTTTAATTTTATTTATGACCTTTAGGCATCTAAGGCTCAGGCCGGGATAGGGGAGGGGAAAGGATTCGGGAAGGTGTTGGCCTATGTTAAAGGTGCCAAAACGGCATTTGCTTGGTGTGACTGAGGGAAAACCCTGGAAAACACTTAGATCCCAACCACTGGGATCGAACCCCCGAAAGTTACGCCACCGCTCGTACCACAGAGCTACGGTGGCTAGGTGAAACAAATCTGAAGATGCAAGATCACAGGAATATGAGTGGCCTTTCGAATATTACGTCAGGATCCGCGGAGGAGAAGGTTAAGTATTTCTTACTTTTGTTGGCCATCTATGCATTAGGAATAGGCCATCAGCTTCATTTTGCTTACAAACGGAAGGGGGCTAAAATGACTAAAAATGTGCTGACGTAATATTTGGCCTGAGGGCGCTGTGGAATGACCTCCCAACCGAACTCTTGGATAACAAACTGCTTTGGTCACGTTAGGGAAATGGGGATGGCATTATTCTGATGCAACATCATTTTATGAGCATTCTGATTTTTTGTTGTTTTTCGCTCAACAAGTGCGGTATCGATGTATTCATTTTTGACCTTACCCATGGAATGCAGTTCAAGCATGTAGTTGATTGGTCACAATTCATCACATTTGCCAATTCTCGAGTTGAGTGACGTAGATCATAGTGGTTTAAACTTTAAAGCATTTAAGCGGTCTTCATCGGTTTTCCTGTATGCGAAGAATCATTCACGTCAAAGTGGGCTCTTTGAAACAAGAAAATTGTTTCTTGCTGTACTTTCCAAGAAGGCATCCCCCTTGTAGATGGCATAAATGTTTGTAACCACCTACTTTGCCTTTGCTATCGGTTAAACAGAAGAATATATCGGATTTTTCACAAACATTATTCAAACCTGCAAAAACTCAATACGTATTCACTGGAACAAACACTATCACTCAAAATGACAAGTCATAAAGGATACAGAAACTATTGTTGCCTGACCAAAAACAAACGCTACGAAACTATGCATCAACCCAATTATGTTATGTCTGTAAAATATTTCAATTCATGCTACAGGGTTCCTACAAAAATACTGAACTCAATTTCCCTGAATTTTCGAGGTTTTTCAAGAAATCATATATATATATATATATATGTCTATTGGTCATGCTGAATATATATATATATATATTCTTAAGAATGCTCACCCTTCACCGCAATGAATACTTGCAATCAAAGGAATTTACTAACACCACAGTGAAAACAAACACAAGCGTAACACTGTTAAGTTCAAACAATATACTTGTATTCTGGTTTCAGTTTATGTAATAAATGAAAGTACTTTTTAGTTGATACCTATGACCTGTTCCCACACCATGTACAAGGATATATAGGTAGTTCAGGGAACCGATAAATACCAAATATGCAAATTGTTTCAATTAACCTCAGCAAGGCATCTTGTTTACTGATAAATAGCTGTAAATTATTATTCCTGGTCGATGGAGTTCCTAAGTCCCCAAGACACAGCCATTTTTTACAAGGCATTCTCGTTTCAGTAAACAATTTTTAATTATTATGTTGACAAGGTTGTACAAGTATAGTTGTTTACATATCCTAAGTAAATGGGACCAGGAACTAATGACTATAGTATAAAGAGACCGAAATGAAATAACACAAAGGGAACTAAAACTACAGAAACAGAAGAGCCCCCATTCATCCTCTCACCAGGGGACAAACCATCCCCCAATCGAAATCACTGATATTTCCCGGTTTTTGACTAAAATTACCAATGTACCTGAAATTTCCAGAATTTTTCCTTTCAAAATCGATTTGCCTGAGATTTCCAGGTTGTGTACGAATCCTTTGCTAGTACATCCTTCAACTATAACGGTGTTCTGCCAGGTGAAACGAGGTGCTAATTCAGATTTTTTGTGAACTTACATTGTACAAACTCACTACTCATTGTTTTGAATAATATCCGTTTTGGATAAGAACAATATTACTTCTCGAAACGTCGAAATTCTCACTTCTTTTCAGCCTAGCTGATCACTCGAGAACACGATTATAGTAAACGACGCCAGGAAAACATCAACCTTTAATTAATCTAATTACTGATAAGCGTAATGCGACAAGATTACTGCAGGTTTACTTACATGTAATGATTTTCATTGTACTGCCTCCATGCGTAACACATATTATACAAGTTAAATACAATTATTCTACTGTATATCATTCATTATTGATTACCTGGTAGACGATTCATGTTAACTCCCTGGGCAGAAAGTCCAATACCCATATATCTGAAAATAGAACACAAAATATTATAGTTTTCCTTGTTTACAATTAATAAAAAAAATAAAATAAAAAATAAAAAAAAACCCACCGGCGTTACAGACCAATCGGTCTCGAGCCTGCCCCAACGCCATCTTTCCGCGCTTGGTGGAACTGCATCCACCTGAGTGACGGCAATGTGGTCAACGCTGCGTGCCACATAGCCACGAACATGCGTATTAGGGGCTTACCAGACCTAGTGGCCGTCAGACGTCTTTATTCACGTGATTCCCCCGTTTTCCTCACGACGCTGGGTGGACGCCGAAAGGTGGGACTCCAGCTGGGAATTGAACCCGGGACCACGCGGACATGAGTCCAACGCTCTAACCACTAGACTATGGAGCCCCCCCCCCCCCTTGTTTACAAGTACCGAATTTAATTAGTTTCTCTTATATCTCTGAAAATACATGTAATGTTTCTGCACGCTGTGAAGCCAAATTCAATTGTTCTAGGCACCCAAACTGGTTTCACCTAAAAACATGCACTCTCAAGGCCCAATATTTCACATATTCGAATGGTTCTCTTTTCAACTTACACGAATACCTCGAAAACACGAAATGAAAGAGCAACATTATCATATCAAATAAGAAAATACTAAAATCATTCCTTTCCATTTGCATGTTTTAATTAAGCTTTTATCACAAATTGAACCACTTTTAATCTTCTGTACCTTATAAAAGAACATTTACCAACGAAGTAGCTCACACGCTAAAAAGTCATAGCATAGGCACCTACTATCTTGTACGTGTCCCTCTACTTCAACGTGCAGGAACTTTACGTGGTACTGATTCAACCGGCCGACGGAAGACCTCTATGTACGTGCAGATGAACCTCCCTACCATGTCCCATAAGTGCATGTTTCGGTTCATGTCAGGCGAATGTGGTGGCCACACTATTCGCCGAAACTGTCCTGAATGCTTCTCGAACCAATTTTGGACAACTTGAGCCCCATGAAGCAAATCGGTTACTGGTCAATGCTATGTTTATGAAGACCAATAGACCCAATGCAACGTGAAAACACTCCACGCAGGATGGATCACTGTCAACCTGAACGGTGCCTTGTTGACAGGTGGCGTTCATAGCATTCTGGGGTTTGCGCCACATTAGAACCCTGAAATCAGTCCAAAACAGTTGATACCGTGACCCTGCCGATCCTGCAGGGTCCTATTACTGTGTTCACGAGTCCAGGTGAGGCGCTGTGTTCAGTACTGTGATGTTCACGGAAGCTTTCTGGTAGATATTCTGCTTCAATATCCTACGGAAGCTATCTGGTAGGTCTTCTACTTCAATATCCTATGGAAGCTATCTGGCAGGTTTTCTGCTTCAATATCCTATGGAAGCTACCTGGTAGGTCTTCTACTTCAATAT
>JAGDQP010003880.1:0-14817 GCA_022664845.1 Lepisma saccharinum | reverse complement strand
TGGAAGCTACCTGGTAGGTCTTCTACTTCAATATCCTATGGAAGCTATCTGGTAGGTCTTCTACTTCAATATCCTATGGAAGCTAACTGGTAGGTCTTCTGTTTCAATATCCTATGGAAGCTATCTGGTAGGTCTTCTGTTTCAATATCCTATGGAAGCTAACTGGTAGGTCTTCTATCTCAATATCCTATGGAAGCTACCTGGTAGGTCTTCTACTTCAATATTCTATGGAAGCTACCTGGTAGGTCTTCTACTTCAATATCCTATGGAAGCTATCTGGTAGGTCTTCTATTTCAATATCCTATGGAAGCTATCTGGTAGGTCTTCTATTTCAATATCCTATGGAAGCTAACTGGTAGGTCTGCTTCAATATGCTATGGTAGCTATCTGGTAGGTCTTCAATATCCTATGGAAGCTATCTGGTAGGTCTTCAATATCCTATGGAAGCTATCTGGTAGGTCTTCATTGCTTCAATATCCTATGGAAGTTATCTGGTAGTCTTCTGCTTCAATATCCAATGGAAGCTAAACAATGCTGCAATGACCTGCTGGATTTGCGTCTACTCTCCCTGGCCACTGAATGTACATATGGCTTAAGACAGTGGCGCTTTCTGTTACCATGCACAATTCTTCTCAGATGATGCTGGTCTGCCACTGCGCTAGTATGGTTTTCAGGAGGTATTCCTACCCCGTTGATAAAGATATCTCGATTTAAACTCCCACAATTGACGTCTCTTTGGTATAATCAAATTGGCACCAGATAACACTTCACAACTGATCAGTCATTTAACAAAGCCATTTAACAATTGACATATTTCTATCCCGTAACTTCTGGCATTTGTACGCATGAAGAAATGCAAGTCATTATTTTTGTCTTCATTAATGAACCATTTACTAAAATATGCACAGTCAAATCTCTGTAAGAATTTAGGTGAAACAATAATTCATTTAATGGAATAGACATTACTGTTAGATATATACTGATACGAGCTTAGATTCCACATAGTTAATCAAAGCGATATAAACTGTTTTGCAAGTATTTGGAAAATAGATCTATGACAGAAATCCACCCAAATCTTTAATGTACTCCCGTACTAAACTTAAGTGACTGATTACCTTTATTAGAGCCCAGTATCAAACTGATTTCTCTTAATTTAAATACGATAAAAAGTTTCAACTTTTCACAAAAATCATGTCTTAAATGAGTGTGCAGACTTTCTTGTAGGGTATACACATGTATCCAGAAATGTATGTGAAAAAGCTGTATATTTACCCATCTCGCCCTTTGCTGAATATCTTCACTTCGAAGTAATAAAGACCACAAGCAGCTGGGATGGCATGTGTAGCTCTTACACTGGCGGCATCTTTGTGAGTTTTACCATGCCCTGGAAAGAAAGAAATAATGCATTAATTGATCAGCTGCAGCTGCTATTGTACACGAGGCCGAAGGCACATCATCCCTATTAATTTAACAACATAAGGGCAAATACAAAATGGCACATGCGAAGTATAGCATGGGGATGTACAACTTTTTTTTAAAAGTTCTAGTAAAATGTTGTTTTACTACAAGACGTCCATTAAAACAATGGCAAACACTAAGCTCTTGGCTTTAATTTTTGAATAAGTACGTAGTTCTGTATAATAAATATTTTCTGTCAAATCAATAATTGAAGACTTTGCTCCAACTTGCATTAAGGTTCGACAATGAATATGCTTAAATATTTTACGTTGTATAAAAATGTTTTGTTAAAACCGGACTTTTTCAATGTAATTTCTTGAAAATGAAACACTTTCGAACATGTCCACGCGAACCTTTTGTTCGTTTTCATTTTTAATATCAAGTAGTTGAATTTTGAATAGGAACAATAAGGTTCAGGCCAGCCCAGGATACGGGAAGCTGTCGGCCAGGGTCTACTTTGAAGGTGTCATCCCGGCATTTGCCTGGTGTGACGAAAAAAAAACTGGGAAAATCTCAGTCAGGATGTCGGTCACTGGGATCGAATCCACGACCTCCCGAAAATATCAAGTAGTGACACTGAATCCACCTTGTTGTTTCTACTCGAATGTTATTTGTTTGCTGTTACAGAAACAACAACGGTGTCGTGTGTGGATGTAGTGAATGAGCATCGTCTAAGCTTTTGAACTGAAAAAATATATAAATAATAACTTAGGTTTGGCACGATGACGGAACGTGCGTTTTATCGAAGTACACTCTGGGTCTTAGAAAATGACGGATGAGAATATTTTCATTTATATATATATATATACTGTATATATATACTATCAAAAATTTCGGTGTTGAGCCAGCATCGTGAGGACAATTGGGGAGCTGCTGTGAATTAAATACAGTGGCGATCACATTGAGAGCTTCGGCTCTCCTCTCCCAACCCGTCTGGTCAGCGTGGGAGCAGCAGACCAACTCCTCCCTTCGGGGAGAGACCTCATCCACTAGTGGATTGAATATGGCTGTGGTTTATTATTATTATATAATGTAGTAATAACAAATCTATTCTCTACAAAGAAGTAAAATTTAATTTTCACATATTCTGCTTGCCATATGTATTGGTTTAATGTTACCAAATGATGCTACTTCTCGGACTTAGGGGCTTCTTAGATGACCATGTTCTACGAATATACGTTGTCAGGTCAACGTCTGAAAACAACTACTGGAACACCTTCTTGGAAAGTTCGATCCACCTTTAACTCGGAAGTTCTGGATTCAAATTAGGACGTTATTACACTATCGAGCTTGCTGATTAGCTTGCTCGACGAGCCTTTCCTGGAGTAAGCTTGAAGTATATTTTGCTATAACACTGTCGATCTTGCTCGTCGAGCATGTTGATCAGCAAGCTCGACGGAGTAATAGTGTCTTTAGAGGTACGATTATCTTCATTAAGGTTTACTCTTTATTCCCTCAGTCACACCATGCCAATGTCAGTATAGTATCATAATGAATTAATGATAATGCAAAATTTGCTTATCGAAAACTCGTAAGACCTCATTGTATTTCTTTCAAACGGATTAAACTATGAAACAATATTTAGATAAATATTTCAAGTAACATCAGCGTACAATTTTTCTAAAAGAGAATCCACAGTTTGCAATGCGACTTTTCTAGATTCAACGGAAAGTTTTAGTGAACTAAAATTTTCGAAAGAAATATTCTTATACACTAGCAAAGCTAATTTCTTATTTCCACAGCAAACGAGCACTCTAGTCGCAAGATCTTAACCTAAATTGCTGTCTCGGCACGAAATGAACGCCTGCTTCCGAGTCATGCCATGGAATTGGTAACGAACTTTTGCGTGTATGGGAAATTTCAGAAAGTTTCTGTCTTCTATACGCGAAGCTCAATCACAGGCTAGAGCAACATAACTAAAACTTATTCCTACTGAAAGAAATAAAGATCATCCTAAATTATGAACATCAACGCAAATGAATTACATACCTTGCTTCAAAACTTTCAAAGTAAATTCTACTGATCAATCGCTTGTGTGTGTGTGTGTGTGTTCAACGGTACACACGTTCTATCATAGCGAAACATTTCAAATGCATTTTTCTCCTCGTCCGTTGGCTTTTACTTAATCTGACACGAAAACCTTCCTATTATGTTATTTTCAAAAAGTCTATGAAATGAATCTAGTATCACACATATAAATAACAGCAAACTGAGTTATTATAATGCGTCACATTATGTAAAGCGCCTCAGGTCACCCTGAAATATAGCTGGACTCACGTAATTTATCAATGATGTGCTGGGTTTTCTTTACTGGATACTTCTTTCGTTCTATCTTCCAAGCTGATGAAATCTGATGCAAACACGTAATTTGATCGATGCTTCAGAAAGAGAATAAAAACAGTATTTCTATGCTTAAGGAAATAGGTTACCTATATATACATGATTTTAGTTCCTGTTTAACTTTAAGAACGGCGCTCGAAGCAGACTCATTTATTAATGCTCTTCATTTTTTTTTTCATCAATTTCAGACTTCATCCTCAAGGTACGTTCTTTCTGACAGTTGAAGAAACGCATAAGCTACACATACAAGAAAAAAAAAAGTTTATTAGCAAAAGAACAATCATGGACGGAAGTTAAATTTTTTCCTGATTTTTAACAACCGTGAAACATCTCCGCTGCATCACTTCAGAGCAGTGGTTCTCAACATTCTTAATTTCGCGGCATACAAGGCAATAGTAGCCTCCAAAAAGTGGAATCCTTAAAAGAGTTCCCCGCCAGGTTGTGCTACTAGGCACCAAAACCACTTCCATTTTCCATGCTTGAAAAAATGCTGACTGCGCCAGAATTTTCGATCGTGTAATGATCTCTATTCGCGGCCAACAATTGGAAACCACTGCTTTAGAAGTACATGTCTCTTACTAACTCCCAAAAGAAATACCAAATTTCGGTTTGGATTGTACATTACAATCATTGGGATGGTACCTTGAACAGATGTATTGCCCACAACTTTCCTCATGGTTTTACCCTGTAATTGTGCTCAGCAATGGAATCAGGTCGTTACGATTCTGAAAATATAATATTTCAAATATAACTCCTTCCATAAGAGGAGGAAAGGAAGTGCACCCCCTCCCCCTCTACATGTATTTTCATTGCACGTAAGCTCTAAATATCATTTTATTACAGCGTCACCAAGACAATATGAGTGTGCTTTTCCCGTCTGAACCTCAGCTTACGTGACACTACGAGGTCATGAATAAAATCCGCACGAAATGTTGATTAAGATATGACACGGTTGCGCAATTGTATTGGCATATTCTTATGACTCATTCATTCAAATAATCACTTCTTATAAACATTTCATTTGTGGCCACAGTAAAGGAAACTGAACTGAATGTAAGGCAACTTTGGCTCAGGCCGATTGTTCACTAAAAAAGGAAGTAGTTCCTGTTCCCACTATAGCTTTCCAACCTATGAATCCTGTCAGTCCCTCTGTAAATAAATGTCATATGTACTGATTTTGACAACACTTTACAAATATGAAACTCAGAGACTGATTATTATAACCAAAGACACCCGAATAGTTATCAATCAAGCTTTTATCTAGTGCACACCCCTGTTGAATTTTTCGAATTTTGGCCACGACGAATGATGGTAAAAAAAAAGAAAAAAGTAATGGAGCACACGTCTCGAACGGCGCATGGGGGATGTGGCGGTAGCGCACCACATAATCTCGACCTACGACACTATGTGAGATGGGGTGGTCAGTCTCACGCTCGACCATCTTTATCTTCGCAGGTGTCCAGGAATACCAATGGCACTCTGGCATTCAATCTGATAGGAGGCTCAGTGCACCTCAGAGTGCCAGGCATAGGAACACTGCGAGAAAAGTCTCCAGCGTCCTGGCCGGGATTGAAACCCGTGCGGCCTGATTAGCACTCAGAAGTGCTACCGCCTGAGCCGCGTCGACTCCTATAAATGTAAAAAAACGGAAAGACAACTTCAATTTCACTGTTTTCACGAACGACTAAAAATTTTAGACAGCTAATGATCCACAAAGCAGGTCATTTATTACTGGGCACTTTCGGTTTACAACATAGATCTAGCCAAAGAATGCTATAATTGTCTGAAGTAGAGAGATGCTTGGAATCAGGAACAAGTCAATTAATAAAGGATATCAAATTCACTGAGAAACACTTCGTTTTCTCATGGACGAACAGACTGACTGTCAACAAGAAATAATAGTGTTCAAGTCGGCGGTGGAGCCACATTGGTGAGTAGTACCTCTGGTACGTTGGGGAACTGTCAATGAGGGCGTCCTGGTTGTTGTTCTTGTATCCGTCTGCATCTAATAATCATAAGGCAGCACTGTCCCACCAAGACAATGACCCCTCTCCCAGATACGGTGCTGACAGATGTTTCAACAAGCATTTAAGTGACTTCACCTCAGGTCGCCAGACATGGACTCTGCAGAGCACCTTCGACAAGCAAGCGACGATGCTATTTGAATTTTAGTTATGGCCTTCAAAAGCATCTAAGGGTCAGGCCGGGATAGGGGATGGGAAAGGTAACGGTCAAGGTATAAGTTGAAGCTACCATCACATAATTTGCCTGGGGTGTGAGGAGAGGCCTTGGAAAAACCTCAGTCCGGATGGTCGGCCACTGGGATTGAACCCACGACCTCCCGAATGCTAAACCAACTCTCCACTACTGAGCCACGGCCGCTTGGTACATGATGCTAAACATTTTTTTTATTAGCTTAAGGATGGAACCTACAGTATTTGGTGAAGTAGGTTTCAAACCACTCCGTTCAATGGCTCGTCCGGGCTTGAACCCGGGTTTACACTCTAACAAAACATGCCTTCTAACCATTTGTCCAATCGGGGGCCACGTTGTGATCTAAATGTGTATTTTTTCTGCTGATTCTCCTTAAACGGATTTTTAGGGTTTTTTACTTAGTTCTACCACGTTTATCATTCACCTTCTTGGGCCCTTTTCATAGCAAAAATCCTGCCTTCCGCTTACTCCAGCCCGAAACTAGAACAGAAGTTTTGCCTTGGGGTGGCTCAGTGGTAGAGCGCTCACATCTAGCATGTGGGATCCTCGGTTCGATCCCGGATCGTCCAATGTGGGTTTTGTGGTGGACAAACACCGTGTGCGTGCCATTACTCGGGGTTCTCCCGTTTCTTCCAACTTTCTTTATTCCACCAATTCTATTATCATCCATTCAGCCTGAGCCAAAGTTGCCTAAAGGCCTTAAAATAAATTTAAATTCAATACGTTTTGCCTAATTCTTTTTCTTTTAGTAACTAGAACTGAGTGAAATGTAAAACTGTTTCGTTGAGTCCGGAAAATATACAGGAATTAAAGCAGCATACACTGTATTCTAATACTTAATAACAAAAACATGAATTACTGAAGTCGTAACGCGACACACGAGGAATGGGACTAAGGTCGTGACTTTTAAGAACATAACCCACCTGAGATCTTAACTGAGGCATGGTGGAGGAATTTTAAGTTAAATATTAATCCTTCTTCTAAACTGGAGATATCATCAAGATTGCTCTGAACTCGCAAACTAACTGCGAAGTAACATTAGTATGACATCGTACTTGATTGGAAAAGTGCACGCGATTTATAGCAACATGCAACACGAGCTTTTTCATTACATGTAGCATGCTATGCATATATGATTATATGAAACAGAAGGGTTCTATGTTAATGTGTATTAGGCCCTTGAACGCGCTTGTTCAGAAGAGATCGAACACCGGTGACAACAAATATTAGCCATGTATCTGCTCAAACAATGGATAAAAACAAAACGACCGTGATTTTATAAATTTGAAATTTCCTTTCTCTTGCACCAGATCCTTCACTATAAATAACGAATGTTTTGTGTGTGTGGTCCTGTAAGGGCCCTTTGAACGGAGTGGTTCGGAGCCCACTTTTATCAAAAACAGGTCCCGTTCTAAGAAGCTCGCTAGTTCATTTACGACATTAATAACAACCCAGTCTAAATAAGGGACAGTAGTTAAGAATTACGAAAACATGATAACAAAACCTGGTGGTCTAATGATTATAAGCATACATTAAGTTCAACAACCTTCATGGTATTCTCTACAAGATGTAGGGGTTGTTTGAAAAATGTTCAAGGAAGTCTATAATCCTCATCTTGTAGTGTCAGGCACTAAGCACAGTCGGAGATAATATAACGGCACCAATATTTTATATTCTTCAAGTCGTTTAATTACGCTAAATGTCGGAGTCGCTGTGTCTGTGTGAACAGTTTCCAGAACTATGCGTTATCATTGGTCCAGATACCGTTTTCAAATATGTGAATTTTTAACATGTCAAGATTGATTTCACGAACCCGTAATTACAAAATGAAATTTCAAAAGACAATAATGAAGTTATTACTTCGTTAATCCTGAAGATACCTTGCAGAATGGCTCAGTGAAAGCGTGCTCCCTTCTTATTTGAGATGACTCAGGTCCAACATGAGTCTCGGGTCAACTGACTATAAACGTTTTCCTAACTTCGCTTAAGTCAAACTCAGAGAATGTTGCGATGGTATTTTGAAGACTGACGATTCCAGTTTTCGCAATCACGAGCAATTACATTTGCAAATATATGAGTGAGTGAGTGAGTGAGAGAGTGAGAGAGAGAGAGAGAGGGAGAGAGAGAGGGAGAGAGAGAGAGGGAGAGGAGAGATATATATTACATTTTTTAACAGCAATAACACAAAAAATATACAATGCACGTGATGGTCACAGAAATTTGTTAAACTCATCAATTGCCAAGGTTAAAAGTAAAGCAAAATATTACTCATTCCTAAAAGATAAGCCAACTTGACTCATTAGTATCAAATACATATTGTTGATAAGTAAAACACGTTCCTTCTCGATATCCTTCTTCAACATGGTTAATCATACTCTTCTGCTCACACACAATAGTTTACTGTTGTCTGATCTGTGAGGAGTAACCTTTCTTCGAGGTCAAAATTGAAACTCATAAATCATGAACAAGTCATAAAATCACTCTGCTCATTATTAAGTGTAAATTTTAACTACAGGTCTTACTTTATGTTATTTTATTACTACTGAAATTACTGATAGTAATAAAGAATTTATGAATTCTGTCACAATACTTGACTAGTACGCAAGCCACTGTTTACACATCAAATGAACTATATTGTAAATTTCCATATGCAAACTTCGGAGTCCCTTAGCTTACATGTAAGTTAAGTAAATTATTTATCCTACTCCTGGAAAAGGAATGGGGACAGCGCCACTTCTTTCAAGAAACGATCCCAACATTTGCCTGGCGTAACAGTGAAGGAAAAACTCGACGGCTGATCTAATCAAGTACCCATTTCGTTTTTTCTATGTAGATCCGTGGACAAAGACTTTTGGTACTTGGCTTTTACTACATGGGGTATGTCAAGCTCATATTAAAAAATCTCCCCGATTGGAAGACACGGAACGAGCATTTAACGCAGACACTGCCCATGGGAATAGCTGAGAGCTAGAAGCGCGTAATTTGAATTTTATCTTTAGGCAACTTTGGCTCAGGTCGTATGATAATGGGATGATTGGTGGAATGAAGAAAGGAGGAGGAAACGTGAGAACCCCAAGAAAACCCACGCACACACTGTTTGTCCACTACAAAGTCCACATGGCACGAGCAGGATTTTAGCCGTATAAAACACGTGAGTCACTAATCCTTATCGAGAAACCGGAAAAGAAACTACTTACTTTCATAAACAAATTAAATGGACAAATGTTTGCAACTAGAATCGTGCAACCATTATTTGAGGCCTTCCGAATACAGTGCACAACTTCTTGAATCCCGTTTTGACCAAAACTGGACTTACACGGTTTTAGCTCTCAGGTACAGATATGTAGGGACATCGTTAGGAAAGCACAACCCAGAATACTGAAAGAGAGCAGCAGGGACTCGTTTCAGATACTAATGAAAAATCTTGACCAAAATACCATGGTTCAAACGTAATCTATTTCCTCACTGTCGCTTTCTACGCAGCGATCTAACTACTCAGCTGGGTAATGAATTCCATTACTCCCAAGCAATGTACATGATGTTCACAGAGATTAACGCATATTTTAATTAATTATAGAGATTTAAATATACTTAAGTATTTTCGTTCGGTGTGCGTTATTTAACGCTGAACGTCTGCAAAATGACACTACATTATTTACAAAATTATTTTTGTTGAATGCACAATGCTGTCGTGACTATGGATACGACGGCTACTAGAGACCCGTGGCCACCATATGTTCCAAACTTCACACCCAAGGATTTTTCTAGGGAAAAGATCAGAACCCAACAAGGACACGTTGTGACACATGATTGCAAATGCCATAACAACAGTGACGCCTAAAATTGAATTGAATTGAATGAACCTTTATTGTAGGGCGAAGTTTAGCATACGCTGCTCTTCCACTTAACCCAAAATGCTACAATGCATGAAACGGAAACGGAATTCCTTCGGGTTACTAACGGAGTGCATGTGGAATGATGTAACGTTTCCAACCTTCATATAAAATAAATGGGAACAGAAGTTTCCTATTTTCATTACTAATCCTTCAGTCTTGAGATAAAGTAACAAACAGACATTCCATGCAGAAGCTCTACGTTCGACACGAATAGCACATCTTTATCCTGTTTCATGTCAAATCCTTCCAGTTATATTTAGAAATAGGCGCTCACAGAAAGAAAAGGGCAGCGTGTCAGTATCAAAAGGATGCAGGATCAATTTCATTAATCATTGGATCACATTCATTAATCATTGGATTTCATTGTATCCCACGTGTAACACTGCATACATCTCAGCAAAACTTTCTGTAAGGATAGGATTGTGAAATCGAGTGGTGTCGCATTTTCAATGAAAGAACTACTGTGAA
This sequence comes from Lepisma saccharinum, assembly GCA_022664845.1. Taxonomy (NCBI): domain Eukaryota; kingdom Metazoa; phylum Arthropoda; class Insecta; order Zygentoma; family Lepismatidae; genus Lepisma; species Lepisma saccharinum. Next base: position 4,441 of record JAGDQP010003880.1, on the reverse strand, counting down.
GCAATACGAAATGTCAGACACATTGGAAAAAGAAGCCTACGTGAACACTGTCACTCAACAACTAGACTACATTTAACAATTTAAGGATAATCTAAAGCAACGATCTCCAACAAAAGATGACAGCACTATCTTCGTATATGTCTAAAGTATTCTTATCGTTGCACGAAATTTCCTTGCTGCTCCTATAAATTCAGGCCTAGAGAGTTCAAACTTTCAGGGAAGAAAGTGCATAACCAATTCAAGAGCTTCACCAATGAACAAAAAAGAAAATTAAAAATCGGCATCGATCATGCTCTTGAATTGGTTATGAACTTTCTTCCCTGAAAGTTTGAACTCTCAAAACTTAAATTTGTAGGAGTAGCAATGAAATTTCGTTGAACAGTGAAAATACATTAGATATATACGGAGGTAGTGCTGCCATCTTTTGTTAGAGGTGGTTGCTTTAGATTATCCTTAAGGGGAACTTTCACTAGAGACTTTTATCTTCGTGTGTAAGTAGATTCCTGTCCGTCCTATATAATGGATCTTTATGATAAATGCATTTTATTTTACAATTTCGGCTGGCTAACTTTTACAAAACATGAAAACTTAAAAAGGAAATACTCTGCGACTTGGTATACACATTGCTAATTTTCTTGGGTAAGTTTCGTTTCTTCCAGTGTCGCTGAATTCCGGGATGGTGGCCTGAAAGTGAATAGCGCAATCGTCTGCAGCTTAAAGATATTGTAAAAGCAATGAACAGAATAATTCCAGGAGTAAACAATTGTACACTCTAAGATTATTCGAAATTCCTTGATTCGTTCCGTCCCGAATTTGAATTTATTTACGACCTTCAGGGTTCAGTCAGGGATAGGGTCGGGAAGAGGGCGTTTGCAGGCAGTCAGCCAGGGCCTAGTGCTACTATCCCGGAATTTGCCTGGCGTGTTTGAGGATAGAAACTCAGTCAGAATGGGCGGCCGCTGGGATCGTTCTCAGGATCTCCGAATTGCTAACAAGCAAACATACTGATGGGACAGAAAAAAACTTCTAAATTTCTTTCTTCCATCAAGGTTAGAATGTCCATATATGCGCACATGAAAATTTTGGCAACTCGAGAGCAATTACTTTGGGAGATATCAATGATATAATAGTCAGATTCTTATTTCTGAAGAGTGAAAAAAGAAGTGTAAAAATACCCTTATACTTGTAAAATACTGAAGGAAATGGAAAGCAAATACATAGTAATGGCTACTGAGTGCAAGGTGCTACCTATTGGAGGGTATGTTCTTCACGGCCGTCACCTTGACCTTGAAGTCCGCTATACTGAATCTCGACTGGGTTTCTTAAATGGAAAGAGGGTCGTGTAATATCTTGTTCTGGGCTAGAATTTTACTGGAAACACGTTTCTGAAGTCAGTTTTGCCGTAAATGTATTATTGTGAGAGATAATGGTCTGACATTGGTATGGACTAATTATGCAATAGCCTGAAAACATCCATTGTGTTTTGAAATAATGAAGGAATTGATACCTAAATTCATACAAGTTGTCCCTGATTATATTGCCATTTCGATATTCATTTGTATGCATTTAGTTTCCTTTTCCTTCATTATTTCAAACAAAATGGGTGTTTTTACGCTATTGCATAATTAAGCCCATACTAATGTTAGACACCATTATCTCTCACAATAATACATTTACGGCAAAACTGACTTCAGAAACGTGTTTCCCGTAAAATGCTTGGCCAGACTGACATATTACATGACCTAGAATGAGGTGTTTCCCATTTAAGAAACCCAATCGAGATTCAATACGGCGGCCGTGAAGAACATACCCGCCATCAGGTAGCGCCTTCCACTCAGTAGGAGGTAGTATCTACCATGTACCATACATTCCTGAACTTCAGCTGTGATATAACCCATTAATGATCCAAAAGATCTGTCTGTTCACAGTCATTCTTATGGCTAAGGATAATACGCCGCTAGGTTCTGTTCGACATTCTGCGGAGCATTGCTGGCGTGCTTTGAGTGAAAGCTTGTTGCAGTGGCAGTGCAGCTTTACGTTCGTCAGTGCTACCGTAACGTTCCTGTACCACAATATCCTTTAATAATTCCCACAGCTCATTATCACAGCTGGTGAGGTCCAGACTTCGTGGAGGACAGGCAACCCAGGACCAATCCTCCCAGGAAACACCTCATCAAGAAATTCGCGTACTGTTATGGCATAATGGGCAGGTGCCCCATCGTGCTGCAAAAAACATGTGTCCTTGATATCATGCTCATCCAGGAGGGAAGCAAACCAGTTACTCAACATGTCCAGGTACCGATGTTAACTCACAGCACCGTTAAAGGAAGTACGTGCCAAACAAGCGCCTGCACAAGTGCAATCACGCGTTGTTCAATGCTGCCATATGGGTTACTTCTTCAACGGAAGTGCAATGAAAGATAACAAAATGAGTAGGAATATCACGGTCAGTACCTATCAGCACCAGTGCTCGAAATGAGACGGTATACGCCGGTATACCGGCGTATAATATACCGGTACTTCTTTATAATTTTCTTCTTATACCGGCACTTCTTGTCAAAAAACTATGTGTCAACAATACAGCTAACGTTATTGCTTCGGAAATATACCGTAACTTCTAAATTTCCATTTCGAACGCTGATCAGTACATACTTTTCTTACAACTTACGTAGGGGTAATGGGACTTTGTGGCCACCCTGTACATTTCATGAATGGTTATAAAAATAACAAATGTGTTCTGTATTTAAATTCTAAGTGTTCCTCTGTCTTTACGATTTCAATATCAATTCTGTTACAACTCAGCTATTTCCTGTCACAACGCGTGCCACATACACTGCAAGCATTACTTCATTAATAGCATTCATCTCTACGCTAGCATTATATCAGTCAGGGCAACAGTATTCCATTTAGCACTCTCCTGGGAATTACATGACAGTTAAAAGCAGTTAGCATGTTCTCTACCGAAGCGGTTATTGCTATTGAACTCCGATATATGATATTATGTAGTGGGTAGGCAGTTTCCATTATGTGTTAGTGTGCGTGTACAACATTTATGTTAATATCATCGATACACATGCATTCAATACAGTGCTACTTTGTTGTAGTTACACAACTAACATCTTGCACTGTACATTCAGATGTACAAAAATAAAACTGTCCCATAGATTTAAATAAACAAATTTTCTTATTTGGAATTCAAATTTCAATACTTTCAGTCTTGCTGTATTTATTTCATGAAAACAGAACATTCGACTATATATATCACTACAAATAATACTTACCCTTGTTGAGCTCATCTACTGCTACTTTACTTGCAGACTGTACACGTCAATATGGTTAAATACTGTGTCATATCCGAGAAATGACGTCCCTCGATAAGCACAACTTTTGGGAGAAGAGATAAAGGGAGCGGACATGTTCTCCGGGCAGTAAAGCAACCCTCTCTGTATTCATACCGTAAAAACGAGGAAAACTGGAACGGTCAATCAAGGATTTGAACGTAAGACGCCTCCTCACTGTCGATCGTACAAAGCACCTATGAAATTTCGCATTTTTTAAATTTTCAAATTATGTTGCTAACAATCAACCGAACTCGTGAACTTCAGTTTTCCTTGTCGTCTTGATGTACTTCTGAATTGTGTTGAATTTGTTTACGACCTTACTTACGGTGCCATCACAGCATTCGTCTGGTGAAACTAAAGGACAACCCTGGAAAACCTCAGCCAGGATGATCGGCCACGAGGTACAAACCAGCGTGCCTACCAACTGCCGATCTTAAATATCCGCGCCGTTACCGCCTGGACTACGATAGCTGGGTATGTATTTGAGTTGAGACGTATGACTGCACTGGCGGGTATCTCTCGACGAGCAAAATCAGGGACACATATTATAGGATATATCTTTGTTTGGTGTTTTAGATATTACAAAATTGCGTTTTGTTTTTTGAATTTTGGACTTCCTTACAGCAGATTTATTTTTCTTATTTTAGTAAAAAACTATTAATGCTTGCTTCAATACTTTTTACAAATCGAATCTGACAATTTTACTAATTCAATTTCCTTTTTTCGTTTTTTTTTTTTTTTTTTAAATTAAGTTCAACTGGGTTTCTTTCAATTTCGAGAAATTGCATACGACAAATACTACCACGCTGAACAATTTTTGCATCATATTCCACGATATCACGAAGTTTCTCCATAGCCAGTGTTCGATTTGTACGACGAGATACTGCAAAGATCTTCCTGGCTTCTATTTCTCGAAATATTACTGCAATCTGCCATATGAATAGGCAATAAAATACACAATTTAACAGTTTGAGAAATTCTCCTACCTTCTGAAGGAAATTGCACAAATCGAACAGTATCTACAGGTGTATATTAAAGCATGTGGCATACTTATTCGTGTAGAAACTATACGTCTGAACACAACCCTGATCATCTCCCCA
>JAGDQP010003879.1:0-69512 GCA_022664845.1 Lepisma saccharinum | reverse complement strand
GCACTTAGTGAGCACCGACTCGAGCACTTAGTGAGCACCGACTCGAGTACATAGTGAGCACCGACTCCAGTCGAGCGAGTCGTTGACATCCCTAGTTCGATCCTCCTGCGACTAGCTGCTGATGCCGCGTGGAAACCGCGGGTCTCTTTCAGCCCTACGGAACGACTGTGCATGTGGCCCTAAGAAGTACGGGTTGGGCATACTAGCTTTACAGGAAATCCAGTGGGGTGATCAAGATAGCATTCGATAGATCAAATGCACTTTCTGCTACGGGGTAATTCAGTCACACGCTTCTGGAACATGATTCTTTGTAAAGAACAGCGCCTTTCCGGTGGTTCATAATGTAGAGTTTGGACAAAAAACTGGTTTACGTTACGTTACGTACTCGATAGTGCAACGCAGTTTCAATGAATGTCGATGCTTCATCCGATAAGACTGATAATAACGACAAAGATACATTTTACGAGGAGCTAGATAGGATATTTGACCGATTACGAAGTATAACGCGAAAATGATAATGATTGGAATTTCAACATAAAGTAGGTAGGGAACAAACTTTTAAGACTTTCTATAGACAAATCAAATCTTCACGAAGTCAGCAACAACAATGGCTAAAAACTGACAACTTTCGTGACCCCCCCGCACAAAAAAAAAAGAAACCCTAATCGCTCACTTAACACAGATCATAAAGAACGGTATCCTTAAGTGACCGTCCCAATCTAGTCTGTTAGCGGCACTCACATATATACAGCTAATTTTAGATCTAGCGAACTATAAGCCTAATTTTGATGCTTGAACTTGCATTTGAAGGCTCTTTGCCATACTGAGACACAGAAAAAAAAAAGGGGGGGGGGGGGTCGGTAGGACCTCCCTAGGGCGGTTCGAAAAGAAATACAAATTTCTGGTGATAGCACTGACCCCATATAGGCGGCCCAGATTTGCGGAATCATAATTTACGCTTCAGTACCTTTCAAACGGTATATCACACGTTAAAATCGGTGAAGGGGTTCAAAAGTTGCCTTTTTTGTTTAGCCGAATCACAGAATTTTCACAAAATGGTCGTGAAATGTCTGCCATTCTGCCTGGGGGCTTTGGTATTAACTGCAGGTCCCGTTGGGTTAAAAAAAACAACAAACAAACAACTATTTGTTTAAACAGGAGTTACTGTTTTCGAGATACGGACCCTACCATGGTCCAAAATCTGCTTTTGTATGAAGACTGCAGTTTTTTGTTTTAATAGTCAGCCTTACAAAATAAGTGGTATCAGTACAAAAAACCCTTCGGGGTAAAGGCATGAGTGATGCAAGAATTCTACTCACAAAAGAAGTGATATCCATTGTGCGAATGACTTTCTTTTTGTCACTATCTGGCGGAAGGGAGGACACTACTAAGTTTCTTAATTTTATTACAAAGGAAACACTTTCACAGTGACACAAAGTCATTCGCAAAATGGATATCATTTATTTTGTGAGTAGAATTCTTGCGTGACTGTTCTCGTTACCCCGGAAGGTTTTTTGTACTGATACTTAATACACATCTCCGGATGGCAAAACGCAACTAATTACTAAATCGATCACGTATTAGAGACACGTACATACCAATATTATGCACATCTTTAGACAAAAGTTGTACATCACGAACAGGAAAAGCAAATAATAAAAATAACGGAAATTCGAAAGAAAACTATTAGAAGCAGCAGATACTTTGCTCGAAATCTCAGTAGGTTCGATATCTAACACGCTAGAACTAATGGATAATATTAATAATGAAATTGATATTAATAGGATATAGGAGACAGTGACACAGTGAAGGGCGCATGAAAGCACGTGTAGATGAGAAGACACTGTAGGAAACGAACCTTGGTTTGATGAATGTTTAGAATCCAGATGCAAAAATTTCTTGCTCGGAAAGTTCAGTAGATAGAATGAAGTAAGACAAATAACATAACTATTCAAAAAGGCATACTCGTTAAGAAAAGGATATCAGCCTGGAGAGCTTCTAACTAACTCTATGCTCAACGGAACTCGCAAGTTCATCGCCGCAGTAACAAACGTTCGCCATAGGATTCTAGCCTGAGCAACATCAAGTCAGTTTCCATCACGAACGCCTACTTCTCGAAGATTAATATTGTCCTCTCAACGACGTATCTGTCTTCCCAACGGTCTGTTTCCAACCAGGATATGATATATATCTTAGTTTTCCCCCCATCTGAGCTACATGGCCTGCCCATCTTGGTCGTCGCGATTTCATTATTCTGACAACATCCGGGGAGTCGTAAAGACCGTGGATTTCATTATACAGTCTCCTCCATCCTCCTCTCAGCTCGACCCGTATATCTTTCTCAAAACCTTACTTTCAAACACACGTAATTTTTGTTCATCCGCTAGGGTCGTACTTCAACTTTCGCAACCGTAAAGTATATTTCTCGAGGTGTGGAGGAATTATTTCGACAAACTTCTCAACGTACACATCGGGGCACAGAGAAATTTGAAATCTATACTTCGGAACCGTGGATGTCCGAACTTGGCGAATATGAGGTTTAAATTGCAATGATGAAATTAAAAATTTCAAATAACCTGGAATTGACAACATCCCAGCCAAATCAATAAACGCGGAAAGGGGGGGGACTACATAGATGCAATACAAACACTTGTGTGCTAGTAGACTCTTGCGAAGATAGGCCTACAGGTAGACATGGAGAAAACAAAATATAAGCGGAAAGAGAGAGTATAAAATGAATTGACATATAACAGTTAAGAATAAAATAATAGAGAAAATAAACAAGTTTAAATACTAGGAGAATCTGTACCAAGCAAAAGCGAGATCACAGAAGAAGCAAAAATGTTTAGCATCAGGCACACATTTTGCTATTGATTCCAGAAGCTTCTAAGGTCTGGATTAATGTTAAGAAAGTTAACATTGAATATATTATATCCAGTGGCTAAATATATAGAACGGTTATTCCACCGACTATCCTCAGTGCTGTATTAAGCAATTTGGGGGCCCTGGGCTAAAGACTGTTATCTATCCCCTGTAGTCGTTAAAGTAACATTGCCAGTATTTGAAAATAAGGAGCTTCCTGGGTGGCCTAGTCGCTAGCATGCTCGACTTCAGTGCGAGCGGTCCCGTATTTGATTCCAGAGATTGTACAGTTCTAACAATATTTTAAGGATAATGATATTACAGTCTATGTATTTCGGGTGGGCTGAAACTAAGATTATATTCCAACGTGGTTGGGAAGCCGGAGGAAAAATGTCGTTACTATGACATTTTGGCAATATTGTGTAAAGTGTCAGTTTTTATTTTCTTGCGTATATCAGTATGCGAGTATATTTCAAACGACTGAGTGTGTCAGTTTTCTTTGTCCCGGAAAGGTCATGGCAAAACATGGTCATGGGTTTCTAAGTGGACCTCTTCCTACGCCTCTGTTTTTGGGTTCGCTAAGAAAGGAGTTTAATTTTGATGCACCACAAAATGGATGTAAGAAAGAAATGAACAGGGAATATATTTCAACAGATTCGAAAGGTATTATTTTACAAAATTAATGATCTAGACTGTAGACTTGCATAATGTTGAATATTCGATACCTTGGAACAGGTACATAGTTACATTTTTCGGAGAAATTCAAGGTGGGCCTGGGTATGAAGTGTGCATAAAATATAGTACTTATATCAATCTTCTTAAAATTTATTATGCAATTGTCCATTATACTTCGCAATTTACTTTGCCCAGTAGAGTGTAAAAATGCATAGTTCTATGTAATTCATCTTGTTACAGAGTATTATATTTTACAGTTTTACGCGATAAATTTTGCAAAACGTATCCATATGAACTAAAAGTCTCCAACAGGTTTGGTAGATTACCTCCACATGTTTTATAAAATTACTACCGAAATAATGTTTTGTATACAATGTTTCTGTGTCTATTAGAACCAAAATGCCATTGTAGCATTTTTATCAGTGGTCATGTGAAATTGGACAAAGGAGATGCTAGGTCATCTGAAAGTTCTGATCAGTGTACTGTTCATCTTCAGTTCGTACGCACGTCGCTGAACTTCAAGACTTCAACTTGGATGAGTTTCGGTTGTCATGTGTAATTTGTAACGTCAACTACGTTACCAATTTTACGTTGTCATAACTGTGTAACACAGTAACCTGGCTATCCGGAATGGCAAGGAAAAAAAGTAGATTGCGATAATGATCACGGAAGTTAACTGGTCGTAGCTAGTATATAATGAGCAAAATAGAATTTGTGGATTACAGGACGGGACACGGTATAATATTTTCCACATCATGAGTAATGAGCATGGATGCCTTTCCACACATCTTGAATGTTTTCGTGGTTGCATAAGTTTCCTGCTGGCTTTCTGGAGATGTATATGTAGCTCACATTAACTAGAAAGTCCAAAGATCATGTGTTCCAGCTTGTACATGGCTAGTCGCAAATCAGGGTTTTTCGTCCTTCCTGAAGACACTGAATTATTTATTAATATTCAGGAGACTAATACAATGCTTGAGATTATATACTTGCTTGTTGCAGTTATTTGTAGAATGGATTAAGAGGCAACAGTCTGTAAAATGAGGAATGTGGAAAGGGATGGTGCTGTGGAATAGTTTGCGCGTAAATCAGTTTCACACTCGGAAGCCTAAAAGAACTGAGGAAACACAAACGTTTTATAATTTTTGGGAATTTCTGCAAGCAATACTAATGAACAAGCTGAATATGCTGTAGGCTTCTTCCACAGAATTGGTCTTTGCGTTGTTTCAGATTTTCCCAACCTGTGTGTGTGTGATGAAGCCTTAGATGTGTGTGAATTTTCAGAGAATATGCATTGATTAAATTATTGTTTTCAGTGTACAGGAATAGCTTTTATTTAACTAGGGATGGTATCGAGACGAGACTGATAGCATTCTCGTTCTTGTCTGGAATTTTTGACGATGGTCTGTCTCGTCTCGACCTGAAATTTCCGGTCTTGGTTTGTCTCGATTGTAAACCTCAGTCTCGAGAGTCTCCGAAGAAGCGATTCATAGACTTTAAAAAGTAGTGTGTAATGGTTACATAGGCTTCCCGATCACAGTACAAGAACACGATTGTTAATATAATTTGTTACGTTTTCTGTTTGGGATGTAGACTAGATACAAAACAATCTTCTGAAACTAGGAGAAAAGCATCAGAATTTTAAAGTAATAAAGTAGTTTTAATTAGCAAATATAAAATACTAATAATAATTGAAATAAATTCATATATTTCTATTATGGAAACTGATCCATATTATACCAGAAATTACGAACTTGTTACACGTAATACTGAAGTTTTGCTATTTCTAAATTTTAACTACGTAGAATTAATAACTGTCTGACTAAAATGTAAACACATTTACATATTAATTTTAGTTTTGAATTTTTGAAACATAAATATACGTACAGTATTAAAATGTGACAAAAATTGTACTTATTGCCAACTTTTGTACGTGCAAGGAAACGATCAAATACAATATTTACCGAACTCCACAAGAATCAATTTCTTTACAATTACTGTTGACTGATTAAAAGAACCAAGTCACATGTTCATAGCTGTGGAAGCACGTTGGTATTTCAAATAAAAGTCGTGTTGTCAGATTCAAAGGTCATTCCAAGTATCCGAGCATATCGTAATAGATAAATTTAACGTCACTGTATCTATTCTGTCTAAGACATTCTGTGAAAAAAAACAAAAAAAAAACCTGCTTTTATCGAATGTGTAGGTGTATTTACGTGATAGTTTGTTCTGAGTTGACCAAACTAACCAATAAGAAGTTCCTTCTAAGAAACAACTTCTTTCCTTATTCGTAGAAGAATATTTTTAAATAAGTAAATGGCATAAGAAAGACGTATCTTTGAATTTGGATAGTTTGACTTCGTGACGTATGGTTTACGACATCCTCGAGGCCTGCCTTTCGGCAGGCAGAGGGTAGTCTGTTGAACCTACCAACAAATAAAACTGGTCCGCACTTGAAAATAGTTTGCGGAACGCTGGTTTACGGGATCAGTCTAGTAAGGTTGATATAAATGGGAAAGTGTTAACAGGAGTGAAAGATTATCAGCAGGGATGAAAATTCGTTGAAAAAATGATTTTTTACATTTATGTCTGAAAGAAACATTTATTATTACATTACCATCCAGAAAAAAAAGCTTAAAATAGTAGTTTTAAGAACTTTAGTAAATAGAATAAATGAAATGTTAATTACAATAATAATACATGAAAAATAAATTCACGATTATTGAATAATAAAATAAGACTGACTTAGAAACTAATTAATTACTCAATTTTTTCAACATAAATTCTGCTTCTTATTAAAGTGCATGAGCTTCTAACTATAACCAAAATGATGTAATGGCATTTTTATTTTAGAAGAAAGCTTACATTTATTAAACTAAAAGCTATTGGTCTCGTCTTGGGTCGCATGGTGTCTCGGTCTCGTCTCGATTCCTAGACCTTAGTCTCTGTACTATCCCTAACACATTAGGAGCAAATCGACTTTTCTGATTACTTAAATGGTATTGATGTTCAGTATTAGTTTTTGACCAATTATTCAAACATCCTAATCGTTTAAATACAAGGAATCGTGGGGGAAAATGTATTAACTTCAGAGAAGTTTTGTGCTTTTGTAGAGGAATGAATTGGTATAAGAAAAGAAGAAACGCGTTTTCTTTAATTTCAAAATCAAGTTCTAATTGTAAAATTTTTGAATTTAATTGATATCACTTAACTGTTCGGAAAAATTCTAACGTTATTTTCCATATCTTGATTTGAATTGCACTAAACTAAAATTCACCAAGACTTGCAGTTCTTTACAAGAGCATCAAAAAAAGATAATCTGCTAAAGAGATCGCACTTCTAAACAAATTTCGTAGTAAAATCAGATTTGAGAACTTCTGGATAAGCTTATACAATGATGCTTCACATTTGTCAAACAACGCTGTGGGAGTATTGATAGCTCTGTAAAATCTATCTGTGAAGACTGATTAAGATTCAGACAAATTTAGTAGGTCTCTTACATTGTTCGATTTGATCCGTAATTGATTTTCAATCGAGAACTTTAAAAGCTCAACTAAATTTGTCAGTCTTCACAGATAGATTTTACAGTTATCCTAAACTTCAGCGGGCGAAAACATATATGGTAGGTAGAATCGTAAAGTTAAACATAAAAATAAGTTTAAACCAGTAAATATTTTCGCGTGTTTTTTATTTCAAATATTCAGCAGCGGACAGATGGCGTTGAGACAGGCTCAGGACCTATAGGTCTGTAACGTCGGTGGTTATTATTATAATAATAATATTTTATATTGTTTGCAGTGGATTGTCGGGTCTTGGATTTTCGAATCGGAGGAAAAGTTGACGTTTTTTGAGGTTGTAGTACAGAAACTGACTTTAAGAAGAAAGTGGGTAGAATCAACAACATTAAATAAGTTGAGATTGTGTGTGGGAAAGAGGGAAGTAGGAGAATGTTTCCGCGGGAAGAAAGTAAAGTAATAATACTGTAGCTGGCTGTAATTAAAATTGTCGTAGCTGAAAGGAAAAAGTTGGAGACTTTCTTGACTGAGTGAAAAACGGTAGTAATTGCTTTTGTTAGCTGTATAAGTGCACCAGTTTCTTTTTTTTGGGGGGAGGGGGGTAAGTCTTGGTGCTGGAGACAACCTATGCTTTGGGACAAAGGGTGCTGTAATTTGGACAGTAAACGTCTGCGTTACGTGATATTGTGTATTTGTCAAAGGAAATTGGATCTTACTATTTTTGCAGGCGATTTGTATGTTCTTGAACCTTACACTTATGATTATTCATACCTTCGAGGTCCATCATTTGTTTTCGTTGATTTACTCAAATTAATTGCATTATCGAAAAAATGAAACAAAAGAAAGATTGTATTACTATTTCTTGTATTTCATTATCAGTATTGGTGAACGACATTACCGTTAATGTAAACACGAACACAGTTTGAAAATGATGTCTGTTGATTGTCAGATATCAGATAGCTTGATATTTTAGCCGTGTACATTCTAGTAATACATTCCATAACATGGCCGGACGTGATTTTTGTTATCAGTCAGGTAACAATTGAAAGTTGTAACGCTGTTGTTTCGATACCATATCCTAGCAATTAAAAGGTGGATCGGACTATTCCGAAGCGGCAAAATCTGGGGCAGAAGAAACATACATTTTTCAAGTATACTTGAAGGAAGGAGAAAAATAAAGCTATGAGTAAGGATAAAGAGAGAAACAGATCTAATCCCCCCCAGGAAAACCCGATTGAGTAAGTTTCCAAGTAATGTATTCAACTTTTGGTATGAACATTGAGCAGGAGGAAACAGTGCTCCTTTCTCTGTATTCGGCTTTCCCACGTTCTGTTGGGTTCTGTTTCTAAACATAAGCTGAAAGTTTGGTACATTGTGCGTATTTGAGATAGATTTTATTAAACTGGGTCATTCCATTGTAAGTGGTCCAGCACTGGCCCCTTGACTATTCCCAATTCTTTTAATGTTTGGTGTGTTAGTGTAGGTAGACCACTCTTTTAATTTAGGTAATTGTAGTTTAAAACTATAAATGTTTTTCCGTATTTCACTTCGATCGTCTATGGCGGTCATATTTGTGTCATGGTGCCCACCAAAGTCTTAGTATGCAGTCATTTACAGAAACCTCAGTTTCTCAGCCCAGGTAAGTCGTAGCTTCTTAGATTAAAAACTATTGAACTCAGCATACTACAGGCTAGGTGCAAGTGGGGTAACATGGCTCTCCATGTTGTAACTCTTAATGTGGTTTCCAAAATGCTGTTAGGCAGTGGACAAAATTAAATTTCCAAGATCACTTTCTATATAGAAGGGATTATTTCTGTGGCTTGAAAATCTGTTTTGGGGCGCACAGAGTACTGTAGTCAAGCCCTACAAAATTTTAAGCCTGAGACTTATTTCCTTTCTATAATATGGAGGCTTAAACGTATGATTTTCTAATATTACACCAAAGTTTGAAGTTGAAAATCTCTGGTAGGGTACAATGTAGAAATCTGAAATTTTCACAGGTATACTTACCCTGTAGGGTAGTGTTATGCTGCCAAAATGTTGACTTTGAGATTCCACTACTAACAGAATTACAACAACTTTATATCTGGGGGAAAAGCTCGTTTTATTCCAACACCCTAGTCTGACCAGTTGACCCGGAAGGCAAAGTAGACATTTAGTTTTATTATGCACTTTCGCGTTTGAATTGCGTTTCTTTCAGAAGTGACCGGAATTTCCCCAGAGCGCGAAAACTACGACACTGAAAAGTTTCTAATAATATTAACAACATATGGAAATGGTCTTATAATCCCGGACGAAAAAAAAAAACTCCGGGTGTGTGTAAATACTGCCTTCGGAAAGGCTATTCCGATAGAATTTTGTGTTTGAAGTAGGATAAACATATTAAAATCTTTTAAAACTCTCAAAAGTGAACTTCCCGTACATAAGCTCACATCTCAAGAAATCTCACAAATTACAATATTAATTAATTCAAACCACAGTAACAAGACCGATTAGATTAGGTCAAGATTCTGTCAGCGGGTCGCCAAGTCAGTCTGGTCATTCGGGTTAAGTTTCAGCTCTGGAAGTAACAGTATAAAATTACATTCGCTTAAAAGGGACATAAAAGTTAATGTGTAAGCAATAGTGATATATCTTGCCTAAGTCTCTGTGAAAAAGAATCGTACTGTATCATTGTTACTTCTGTAGAATGCCCTGCGTTCCAACATGGCGCGGAACATTTTGAGCATACGAACAGCAGTCCAAAAATTTTAGTTTTCAGTTCGTTAGGTGTAACACAAAGAATTATGTTTTGAGGATCACGGAAAATAGTTTTCTTTTAGCATGATGAAAGGAAAAAGTAATGAAAATCGATTACTTAAAGAAACATATTGTGCGCTCAAGTCTGTTACTGAGAGAGTGGGATTACTTGCTTGACCTGTTTTCGACAATCATATCTTGTCTTGCAGTTTTCCCTGAATGCAACTATTTAATTGCTAAGGTAGTCTGCAAAACTATTTATCTTCGAACATCCTTGTTTAGTCCTTTGAAAAAAGGAAAATATTCGATTTGCACCTTTAAATCCCCCCCCCCTTAACTGTTAGTGCTCGAAGTGAAGAAAGGGGGGGGGGTACACGAGGGAACACACCCTGCCCTCACCTTTTTCATTTTGGATTTGGCGTAACCTTGCTTTTTTATTATTATTATTAAAGGCAGCTCATTGCCATTGCTTTCAATATAGTCAATCGCTGCCTCTAGGTGCAAGCGTACCTTACCTTTTCTAGACCACTTTTGCAACCGTGCCCTTACCTTCCTTAATCCACTTCGACCACTGAAGTATTATCATTTCAGAATCTTAACCAGTGCTTGAAATGACACTGTATCCGCCAGTATGATATACCGATGCTTTGTATATTTTCTTCTTATACCGACACTTTAAAAACAAATGGCTATATAGCGTACGTAATTGGTTTGGAAATATACCGTTACTTGCAAATTTACATTTCGAGCACTTATCTTAACTAATTAAGATTCCAGGAGAAGAACGATCAAACGTACGGGAAAATGTTTGACTAGTATAAGACGCAAAAAAAGGAAGTTAAATAATTACGATAATATTAATATTAACTTTGCATTTTGGATCGCTGTGTAGTGAACAACTATAACTTGTGCTTTTTGTGGTTTTCCTTCCTGAATTCTTCAGTTATTAAAAATTAACACATTATTCCGAAATCAAATAGTGTTAGAAAATTTGGAAATACAGTTGTGTGTTCATACAACACAACGTATGTATACATTCAGCATATTCACGTTTTGTTTATTTTCTTTCAGGGCGCACGCACGTTCAATGCGACAAATGAACCAGATGATGAATTCTTTCTTTTCTGATCCGTTCGAAGACCTCATGAACGATATGGGAATGCCTCGACTTATGGGATCGGGTAACAATCATAGACCAGCGAGCCGCGATCTGATGCCTTTTGGATTTGGTGGATTCCCAAATATGAACAGACTCTTCCAGAATATGGTAAGTAGAGAAATTGCAATATGTTATGTTCAACTTATAATACCTAGTACACGTGTAGTTGAAATTATTCCTGATCCTGATTAAGGGGAATATCTTAAATTTTATTCCGTATTCGCAGGTGAATGAAACATGGTGGCGCTCTTAAGAGGTCGCCAAAGACATTGTTACAAAATTTTATCGTAACAAATGTGTGTGTATAAGCATTAGAATTTCGTTCCTTAACATCAGGGCTGGAATGGAGGGTACACGCGGGTACACGGCGTGTACCCACCTTAAAATTTTAGAAGGAAGCGTGTACTTACCTGAATATTGGAGCAACGCTGGGTACACGGTGGGTACACGCCGTGTACCCAGCTATTTGAATTTTGAAACCTGGCAGTGAAACAGGGAATGAAAGGGACGATTGAAGCGGATTTATTTGATTGTTCATAAATTTCCAACCCTGTGCTATCTGCAGGGAAAATGCATGGAAATAATAGAATGGACAGTTTCACATACGTCATACTTTTCAGTTCAGTGTTTGGGAATAAAGGTTGCACAACATGTGCATTCAGTTTTGGAGAAGCTGGGACAAATTCGCACCCTAGTCAAAGAGCAGTAACCCCGTTACAATACAAAGAATGCTCTGTAAAATCTCCTCACTTCCCCCACTATTATTGTTGATATCATAAACTTACTGAAAGCAAACGACAAATTTGAGGTTCAGTCGAGGTTCTTTTGACATGCTTTGCCCTCCGGCCGGAGTCTCTACGGGAGCGGTTAATTTTACAACACAATCGTGGGTGCTGTCCTGCAGTGTCTCTCTCTGAGCCAGGAAGAAGAGAAGATGAAAGAGAAAGAGAGGAGAGAGGGAGGAAAGATGAAAAATAGTTGCAAGTTGATATTGTGCTTGTTTTGGAACATTTAAAAAAAATCTGGCAGAGCTTTCAAAATTCCCTTTGGCTGGATAAGACGCTCGCAAGTGCGGTGTGTGGAAAGAATTTTATGACTTAGGAAATCTGTACTGTTGGCGTTTGAAGAACCTGACCTTTTTTTTTTACATTGATAATAATGATTGGAACTAGATGAAATTTTATGAGCAAACTGAATTTTGTCCCAGAAAAGCACAACCCAGGTCGCTGTATCATAAAACAGCAATTCACTCCTGCCAAGGGCATTGGAGACGGGGTAAATCGTAAATAACAAATAGAAATGAAGATATTTTCCTTCCTGTTTCTTTCATATTCTACCATTCATAAGTTCCGCGAAAAACATTTATTGGTTTGAAATGTTTGTTCACAAGATTGAAGTAGCTACCAAGGATGTCTCTGTCCCAGGTTGAGCGGTGTCACGAGCGGGTGAATGAACATTGTCGTTGACCATAAATGGGAACTTTTTTTTATAGTATACTCTACAGTGACTAAATCACAGAGCCAACGTAGTGTTAGTTTCGCTTTTCACTAGCTATGAGTGAGATACCTTAATTCATTGTGTGTAATGAGTTTTGTGTTTAAGTGACAGAGTTTTTATATATTGTGCTAAATAATTAGGAATAATGTATACATTTATGGAAAAGTGGTTGACTTCAAAAAGAAAAAACGAAGATGATCATGTAATGTCCATCAGCCCGAGGTAAATACCCTTTTTTGTAGTAAATATTTTCAAGTTGAGATTGAAGATTTTCCAGTAGAATAATATTGTTTGCTTCCGACTATATTTGAGCGGATTATCAAACACAATTTTAAAATAAATAAATAAGTAAAAATATAACTGCCCCTTCCGTTATCATAGAAGAATCATAAGAGAAAAATATTTGACTATGCATGACAGAGACTTTTAAAATTAATTGATACGATTTATACAAATTGAATGAATAAATACAAGGTGTTGCAATCATAGAAGAATCATAAGAGAAAAATATTTGACTATGCATGACAGAGACTTTGAAAATTTATTGATACGATTTATACAAATTGAATGAATAAATACAAGGTGTTGCAATAAGACCAACAAACTTGGAGGGATGTATTCTCTCTCCGCGGTGAGAGGAAAGAAATTTCGGCACGTTTCTGGGCTATAGGCTGATGAAAGTGTTTGGAAATTAATTTTAGAGCTTCCGATATAAAATACCATGAAGAATAGAGTATACGCGGCATGGTAACGTCAAAGACTTCAGGCCTGCTCTTTCCAAAGTACATATTCCAAAATTGTCCAATGGGTGGGCAAGGAATTTTCCAACGGAAATAGGGCATATCAGAAATTCTTTGAAGTAGAACCTAAAGGTGGATCGAAATAAGCATGAATGGGACTATTTTCCAGTTGCGCCAAGTCGATATCGCAAACAGACTTCCTTTGCGGAACATTTAGTTTAAATAAACGTGGTGACAACAAACAGGAGTAAGAATTGTATTCATTTCCTTGAACTTTTGGTGTATTTATCAATAAAAGGGACTCATTGCCCGGTTGCATGATGGTTATTGCGTTTATCATTTTCACTCATATGGAAGGCCTGATTGCTGGTTATTTCGGTCACCTTTGAAATTTTTTAGGAACCACCAGTAGGTACATTACCGCAAAAATACCTTCAAGAGTTAGTACTATTACTTTCACTGTAACAACAACGGCAAGTTGGTTGTTTTCGAATAGATGGCCATATTTGAATGCAATTTCCTAAAAGAAATAAACAATAATTTTTTGCTTCGGGAGTTAATGAATATGACGGGAGAGGCTGCCTCAGTCACCAATAATTCCTCTCCTCTTCAGTAAAATTCATTAGCTCTTGAAGTGTTTTGCGAACAAATCTTTGGGCATTAAATATTTGCCGTAAAATTTAAACCAAATTTAAAATGTCTGGCCGATTACAAAACTTGGTCAGTTTTAGAACATTCTTTTTTTGAACTAAATTGAAAAACCAACGTCTTGTCTGCTCTGAATATACATTGGGTACAAAATGCACCCAATAGGACCATATCCGACACTAAATCCACTAAGAATGTTGAGAGTGAGTGAGTTCTACCGAATGGGGTGAACAGGGCCATCAAACATCATTTTTTGTCCCTGGGTAGGGCAATATACTCTACCTGCGCATACACCCATGAAAACGATAGAATCTAAGAATAGAGTTTACCTTAGTTTTTCTTTAGCTTAAGAGGAGAAAGAAGAACACAATTGTTTTATATTAAAATTTCTCATATTTTATTTTCTCGATTTTTCTTTTATTTCAAAAGATTTATCTTGTTTCGAAATTATTTTTTTTTCGATTTTCAAAAAACATCTTTTTGATTGTTGAAAATTCTTTCTTTCTTCCTTTGTCGAAAATTTTCGTTTCTCCTTTATTGAAAAAAAAAATGTTCGTTTTTCGTTTGTCGAAAATGTCATTCGAATTGAATTATGAAATTACCGTATATTTCCGAAGATAAGGGGCACGTTTTCTTTTTTCTTTTTTTTTTTTTTTTCATTTTTTGGCTGCTTAAAATTGGGGTGCGTCTTGTATTCGCATAAAAGGTGAAATTTTTAACACACGCCTAAATAACAAACACTTTTAAGTCAATACGTAATAAATTTCCCATTGTTTGTCTAGGTAGCGTTTCTCAACCTTTTTTTATCCACGATCCACTTTCACCCAGCCGGCGACCCACAATTATTTTATTTTTTGTATATTTGCTTTTCATTTCAAAACATGGCAGTTTATTTTCTGTATTTTATAATAAATATGCTAATTAAATTAACAAAAGAACTATTCAACAAACTACATTATCTTCAGTAATGATAAAAACGGCAAGCAAAATAAAATACTTTGTTTGAAACTAGTTAGTTTTCAAAGAACATTGTCGCAAATAAACTTCGCTCAAGCTTGCTGGTGGAAAGTATTGCTAATTTAATGTTTGTGAATATTAACGGTTCACCTTTGTCTCGGTGAAATCCAAAGCCATATATCGAAAGTTCGTAACGAAATCAACCAAATGCTATGGATTCACGCTCCTGAAAATTATCGATGGAAACTGAAAAGAAGTCTGTTTGGCAGTTGTTGTAACTGGAAGTTCATGCAAGTTGGTTGGTGTCGTGGCAGGGACTCGATACCGGGTAGTCCAGATGCTAGTTTGTATTTTGACCACTAAACTACCGCGGCTCAACCCAACCGGTAACTAAGAGGCTCCGGATCTATCAAACTCGTGGTAACGACCAGCTTTTCTGTGTATTTTTCAAGAATGAACCTCACATATAGAAGTCTTTGTCCATAAGCAAATATATTAAGTTTATTTACAAGTTTTTGTTTAAAATATTATATATGGACCACGTAGCCTAGACGGTAGCGCGCTCGACTTCAGTGCGAGCGGTCTCGGGTTCGATACCCGGTGGGGGCTCAAAATTTCGATGTTGGCCCAACATCATGAGAACAGTTTGGGATCTGCTGTGAATAGAAGACAGTGGCGTTCACAGTTGGCTCTCGGCTCTCCTCTTACATCACGTCTGGTCAGCGTGGGAGCAGTAGACCAACTCCCTCATCCAATAGTGGATTGCATATGGCTGTGAATTATATATATATAACTTATATTGTTACGTACGTGTATGTTTCTATATAACTTACTACCTTAAAGTGTATCTTTGTATGCGTGTATTGACGTACACTTTAAGGAGGAAACTAACAGTTATTAAGTCTTCACAATGGTTGTTATCAAATTGTACGGTATAGTACATAATTTTACTTTTTCATTGTCTTCATGATCGTACTAATATCTCTATACTCACTCCTATTTTGAAAGAATTTGTCTTCAGGTGTAGTTTGTAATTTTCCTACTCACTGCGGTGGGATTTGAACTTCAAAGCTTGCGATTTGCTGTCCGCCACTCTCTCAGATTTGCTAAAAAATTTAAACTGTACTTCAAGACGAGAGATAAAGAACTCTCTCGAAAACGTAGTAGAAACGCGAGTTTAAATATATAATCATAAAGACAAGGGATGAAGTCCAACAAATGTGTACACAATTATTCTCAGTTGTGTTGTTCTTGAAGTTGTATCAAACAGGACTGAGTATGTCTAATGAATGAAAAAGAGCAGATAAGCAAAAGGTGCAAATAAATTACGTTTTCGTACCATATGAAAGAAAGCCTAATTGTTCCATTAAGAATTTAACATCGTTTATATAAAAATGAAGCTCTGGTTATCACGTGTCCGAGAACACTGTGGCCGAAAATTAATGGACAGCGTGTACCCAAGAAAAAATTTGGGATTCCACCCCTGCTTAACATACTGAAAAATAGAAAAAATAAAAACAGTTTTAGTAAATATCTGTATCAATCACTTGTTTGAAACAGTTTATATTCTTCAAATACGTCATAGACGACTTCAGGACAGTATGGAGAATATTGCATTAAACAAGGAAGTGTTACAATGATGCGCTGCCATTAAAATATTTACATTCGTGTTATCGACGGAGCAAGGAACAAGTTCTGGTATTCTGCGTCCTATTCATATGTTCCTATGACATTATGTTCATACGAATAGCCCTTTTTATTTTTTGAAAATTGTTCAGTCGATACCATCATATTGTGTGTATGATGTATACTTAGGGTCTCAGATCAACCAGCGTAACTGTGCTGGAATGAGGAAATAGGGGAAGAGAAGACTCCTTAAGCGTCCAGTGGAAGTACCGTAATGATTGTAATGTTATTTGAATTTGTAATTTTACCAGTCTTTCGAACCTTATCGAACTCTCCGTAAAAGGGATAAAATGATATATTTTTCAATTTTAAACTGGTAAAACGTAGTTTAAGGCTTTGTAAAAATTTACTTGTAAATGTCATAGTGGCAAACATCGAGTGTAAAAAATATAATCGAGTCTTGACAAGATGAAAAAAGAATTTAGATGTTGCCGTGTTTCTTGACGTTTGGTTGTTCCTTGTGCGTGAATATGGACAATGAAGTAATCTTTATATTTAGTATGTCTGGAGCATCATCTTACTGTCCGGGTGAAGTGGTGCTAATGAAGAACTGTTAGTCTTTCGGTCATGGAACTTAGCGTGACGAGTACAGGTTGGTCATCGGTGACTTTTGAATAACTTCCATGTTAAGTGTGAATGACTTTGTAGAATTCAGATCCGTTTGTTTTTGCTTGTTCGTAAACATTAGTATGTGTTGTATACAGCAAGATGGGAGAGGCGTAGCCTTTGAAAGCAATTTCCCGCTTCGCTTGGTATGAGTAGGTGTCTTTTTGTTCGTGTTTCATACTGACTGCGTCCGCCTTTAGCCTGTTTTTCCTCGATTTGTGTATGAATACACAACTATTTTCCTTTCGCTACGGTTACTTTAGAACCAAGTTTTAACGCGGACAGATTCCTACATCAGGAAGTTTAAGTGTATGCCTTATAGTCGCGAGGATTCAAATCTCAGGATCGGCCATTCCCAAAAGGTTTCCCTCAATCATATGAGGAAATGCTATCTTAAAGATGCTGAACCTTTCCGAATTTTTCTTTCATTGAGTAAGTAAATGGTTTGACGATTCATCATCAGCAGTAGTATTCTGCCGAGAGACGTCAAGGCACGTTGAGAGCCTCTGTATTCATCCCAATCGTCCGCTTACCTTTTTGTCTCACCATACGATTTATCTTCCTTAATACTGTCAAGAAGTTGTATTCCTATTTTCGTCCCTGCGTAAACATTGTCTTAATCAGTTCCTTTTTCTCTTGTTACCTCATCTCTCTTGATAACTCATCTCTCGTACCTCCAGTGTCCAACTGAATTTTTCCATTCTTCTCCCGCATTTCTCATACTTCCAGTGTTCTTTCGTAAAATCCATGTTTCGGCTCTATACTTTCCATAAAACATTTAATCATTATTTTCCTCAATTTATTTTCATCGGTCAACAAAAAAAATCTTAAGTGAATGCTGCTTTGACTATTTCCATTTTCGCTTTTATTTCCTTTTTACACTTCACATCTTATAATGCTTCCCAGATACTGACATACTTGAATATGTTCTATGATTCTCTTTCACTTTTTATGTTCGTTGTGATTTTATTTAATGAAATTGCCATTTCCTTAATTTTCTTTACTTTTATCTTCATTTCATGTTCCTCAAGTTTTTTTTTTCTCTTCAAGAATCGTATCATCTACAAATCTAGTGTATTTTAGTTTTTCTTCTGATGACTCCTCATTCGTTATTACAGCATTTCTTTACCATCTCTTCTATGTAATCTAGTGTATTTATTTATTAATAAGAACCCAGATACAGCACTAATAGCCAATTTACACTGTGTTGTTAAACAAAAAAGGCAAACAGTCAGTGCAATAAAAAATATATATAAATAAACGGACAAATACATGAACCGAAGTAACACTATTAAGACATATACAGACAAAAAACAATTACCTCGAACTATATCAGATATTGATACCAGTTTTTTTAAAAATACAACTGTTATATTTTAGGGTTAGGGTTAAATCTAGATACAAAGTAACCAAAAAAAGTTTTTGACGTTCCATTGATCATGCGCTCACAGAGAGCAAACTAAATTACGCACGTGCCTGCCAAGCGATCGGGAGTTAAGTCTGACCATCGACCTTCAGTAATAGGGGCTCGATGCTCACACACAGCAGTCATAGCTCGTCCAGTGTAAAAGAGAAATGGAGGTATCGGAGCAGCTTGTTCGCGTGTGTTTGTTGTATGACTAAAGTGGCCTGTCAGCTGCTGCATCAAGTGGCCGCATATGGGCAGGCATTTGGTGAGAATGCCGTGAACGAACACACTACCAGGCATTGGTTCCAGAAATTCCGTTCGAGAGATGTGAGCCTTGCTGATGAACCTCGCAGTGGACGACTACATGTGTTGGATGACGAGGCCCTGAAAGCAGCTATCGAGGGGGACAGTGGTCTATCGTGTGATGAACTTGCAGAAAGGTTACAGGTTTCGGCTGAAACAGTCAGACTGCATCTGCATGGGATAGGGAAGTCATATAGGTTAAGGAACAGGGTACCCCCGGCAACCAGCAAGAAACAACGAGTGACAGCCTGTTTGTCCTTGCTCACTCGGCACCTGAACACACCCATATTGATCGCTTGTTCACTGATGACGAAAAGTGGGTCATCTGTTTCACTCCCAAGCGTACCAGACAATGGTTGTCGCCACGTGACCGTGTTTCTCACATCTCAAGACCACATTTGCACCCTCGAAAGGTGCACGCACTCTGTATGGTCGCCAAGTGGTGCATTACGAGCTCCTTCCACCTGGTCAGACCATCACTGCTGACCTCTACTCACAGCAGTTGCAAAGGGTGCACCGTGCATTGCGGCAGAAGGAGTCGACATTGGTGAATCACAAGGGTGTGCTGTTCCTCCACGGCAATGCCAAGCCACATGTGACAAAGAAGACCCGGGAGACCCTTCAGCCACTTGGCTGCAAGACACTGCCATGCACCATATTCACCGGACCTTACACCAACAGATTACCACCCGTTTCATTCCCTCGATAATCCTTCGCCAATGAGGGAGACTTACGGAACGCACCCACGGACTTCTTTGCCTCGAAGACCACCGACTTTTATCACCAGAGTATTGTGCAGCTGCAGGAACGTTGGCAAAAGGTGTTGGATGCTGATGGAGCTTACTTCGAAACCTAAAGGTACGTACCGTCCACTGTATTCTATATCATTGCTCTAGAACGACAAAAACTATTTTGGTTACCTTGTAGTTTAAAACTTGGTTATACTTAGAAGACAGTCTGAAAATTAGAGAACGCTGTTCTATAGCAACCCTTGGTGTTTGCAAAGCAAATAGGTCATTACTGCGAATGGATTTTATAGGAACTCGAAAAAAACAGCTCGTGAATTTTGCGATACAGTACATCATCAGTTTTTCATTCCTCTGCCCATTGCAATTCGTTCGGTCATGACTAACACTGGGAAAAATACCACAAATATAGAATTTCATTGTTCGAGTTTTATATCAGCCACTTTCTTACTTGCGCCCCGGCAACCGATCTTCAACGGTTTGTGAGATGAACATCTGTGGGAGCTTAAAAGTGATAGTTTATTTTTCAATACATCGGAATCTGTAGTCGCAAAACGTTTTCATTTTGAAGTATACCTTACAATGATATTAGTATTGTAGCGATAGTAGTCCAATTTTTTTTGGACGCATTCACTAGAAATTATTTTACGTGTTAATTTTTCGAAGTTTCTCAACGAGTGCAACGTTGTTTTAACGTTGTCGGAAGTGTGCTCATATATAAATAAATTAGAGAAAGATGACTTTTGTATTTTTATCTGTAAAGGATTGAATATTTATACATAAAGCCATAACGGCGTAGTAGTGTCGGAAAGAATCTGTCTGTACTTTAAAGTAATATTTATGGAATTCATGTTTTGGCCATCAGCTGAAATGAGTACAATCACACTGGAAATAGGTGGATACAAGGAAATTTTTTGAGAGATGCCATGCATCATGTGGGTTGAAAAAAGCTTGTGCATGTTCGTGTTCGTGAATGTGGGACTAGTACGTTCTGACACATCAGTGTAATTATTAACTTGACAGTTTATGCACTTCTGAGTACACAGTATTTAATAAATCATGTAAAGCTGGAAGTTTAAGTCAAAAAATAAATCCGAAGAATTCAGCAGAAAAACAGAGCCCAATTTCGTAAGCTCTTCCATAATTTTTTTTATTATTATTATTAAAGGAGACTGTAGGTTGAACAGGTCCTACGGAAAACCGGATTTTTTTAAAACGTGTTTAAAAAGAAGAATACGTGTAATAAATCTGATTTTACTGAATGTATGAATGCAGGATATTTAAAAAGTAGTGGTGTTAATGTGGATCTGAATGATACGCTGGTAATTATACAATCTTGAATACTAACTTGGGATAGCTTGTTTCAACTTGAAAGAGTTCAACGGAAAGGTTTCATATTCATTAAAATGTGCATCATGTTGGTAAAGTAATTTTGTGGGTGCATGCAACAACCTGATTTTGTGGGTGCATGAGTGACTTTTTTAAATTTAGATTTTCTCCCAAAGTACTTTAAGGTGCCCAACTGTTTTTTTTTTTTTTTTTTTTTTTTTTTAAATATCCGGAAATAATATTTGATTTTCCATTTCTGTACAATCTCCCATATCTGTTTTTCTCGAAAATAGATAAATGGTACTTATCAGGTACTTGCATGTACTCTCAGAATTTTGCCCACCATTGGCGAAGATCGTTGACTTCTGATAGTCTTCGGAGAAGCGATGCGGATTCGAATCCTGCTCACAACAACTGTCCGTACTTATTTTTCAGACTTTTCAGCCCGACAGTATTGGCAAATACCATGCCCCTTATTGTCCTCTTTGCTTTTCCCGGAAGATGTGTTCGTCATGGAACGTCTTCTCTCACACATTGGGGGCTTTAGCTTGATGCCCACTCATATAAACACTGTAGGAAGCTCCATTTGGAAAACAAATCAGACCCTCCCCTCTCCCTCTCTCACACACACACTTCGAGCTCTGTTCATATAATAGAGAATGAAGCTTGCCAGTCTTAGAATAACAGTGATGAAACTTCATAGCCTTGTGTTAAATCAGATTGACTGTTCCATGAATTTGTGCGACATGTTGATAAACTTTTCGTGTTACAGTTTGCATCGACTCTAGCATCACCCTTTCGAGTTTTGACAACTACAAATTAGCTCCATCATCAATTTAGCCGTGTTATTGCTCTTGTATTCCACGCATTGCGCTGTGGTAGGTCTCACTTCCTGTGCTGTCAAATCTGTTAGCATTGAGAGGACGGAGAAGTAGTTTTTTCCGTCCTCTGTAAATATTGCTTATTTTAGTTTCTTGTAGATATGTGAACAATAGAGAATCTTCAATCGGCGTTTTACGAAAGCTCGTGTATCTACAGGACCAACCTAAGGCAAAGACTCCCAGAAACAATGTCTTCAAATAATTATCTCTCGCTTTTTGTATTTCTTTCCAAAGTATATTCTATCAGAGTAGGTTAAAAAATATAAATAATCCGCTTATAGCTCGTCATACAAGAGCGAAACAGGAAAATCCATATCAAGTCGTATAAAAGAGAGGGAATTCCTTATTTAATAAGATACTGAAAAATGTTTTGGATGTAGTTCACGTTAATTACTTGCAGGTTGCAACAAATCGTTGTTCTCACAGCTTGGAGAAAATTCTGCATTTAAAAGCCCCCGAACCATGTAGTCTAAACTCTAATATTTTAGAAGCTTAGAACTGTCAACTATTAAATTCAAACTGAAATATTCAGATGTTAATTCCCAGTTTTTTTTCCCTGAGTCATATCAGGCAAATGCTGGCTGGGGTGGTACCTTCAACTCAGGGTATGGCCAATTCATTTCTCCTACCACATCTCGGCCTGACCCATAGATGCCTCAAGTTCATACATAAGTTTAATCTAGATGAATTCGTTCTATATCAACAAAATGTACTTCCTGCCTTGTTTAATTTACAGTAGTTATTCTTTCACAGTGGTGTCAACCTGGCCAAATCTAGTCAATTTGTAACCTTAGTTAACCACCAGAAATCAGGAATTTTCTATTGCTGATAGGGTTTCACCGTTTCTAAATCTTATCTAGTCAAAGCGATTTCCATTGCAAATGTATCATTTTAGCCATGTTTACATTCTTTAGTTCACAATGGTGTCTTCAAATCTTGCAACGTTAATTTAACTCATTTCCCGACGTCATACAATGATGAAATTTTGCACAGGGACGTAAGTCGGGTGACAATACAACATTCCATTGTTACTTTCATATATTTATATACTTTAAAAGCATATTTTAATATTTTTTTTTTTTTTTTTAAATACGGACTTCCTTATCTTAAATACTAGCTTCAACGATGTTGGGTTTTGTCTGGTTGCAGAACATTTTAGGGTGTGGGTGACAAGATCAGCATGAGAAAAAGTTTCCAAAGACCGATTAATAAAACACTTTCTAAAGGCATACTTTCCTTAAAGAATTCGTACTGAAAAGTAAAAAAACTTTATGCATAACTGGAAAGAAAAGCATGGGGCGCGCCAATTTAAGAATTTATAAAGTGACTATATGAGAGCGCATCCATGCTTTTCTTTTTAGTTATGCATAACGAATTATTTAAGAAAAGTATGTCTTTAAATTTTTTCCAACTTTTTTTTTTTTTTTTTTTTTTAATTTGGCCTAGCCAATTTTAAAAGTTTACTGTTGGCAACACCATCCCTTGTGCCAATATGCATGACATACGTAATATTACTAGTTGTCAAGGAATCAGGTTACACATTCAAAGGATCCAAATTGCGTCTCTATAGTATAGGATGGAAGACGTAGAACGAAAGGTGAGCCTGGAAAAAACAGTAGAGCCTTTTCAGTAGCAAAAATACGATATTCTGAAATTCGGATTGGTCTTCTTGTGCTCATACGTCCGTTACAGTCTGACCATATGGTATTCGAATTGTTTCTGAAAATACACCAAAGGATGTGTTGAAGACTCATTCAGTTAACGTGATCTAAAAATATGACTAATAAAATTACTCTAGAAAAGCCAACCTATGAGCCAGAAATTTGAAATAATAATAATAATAATTGAATTGTTTTCAGCTTTCCATAATGAAAGAAAAAAATGTGTGACATTTCCATGATCAGAAGGAACATGCTGCCTATTGAAAAAAACATAGTAATTGTAAAAAAGTCTAAACAAGACAGGGTTCTAAGCGAATAACCAGTTTCTTATTTTCAGACTCATGAATTTTACTGAAATGCTGTGTAAAATTACAAGTTAGTGTCCGTGGGGAACGATATGTGGTTAAAATTTTAACATCATACTTAATTATAACAGTACACTTTCATTCCCATAAATACAGAGAAGTAATGTCTGATAATCTCAGAGATCTGGGTTCGATCTCCGGTTATTTAAGTGGCCACTATTTCTGCTTATTTTTCAACTTTTTGCAACAGATTAGATCTTTGTGTAAATGAAATGAATATAAAACAACGTTATCTTAATTTGAAAAATTTGTGCACATGAAATACTTGCAGCTTGTACGGTTTAGTACTGGTCTATTAATGCGAATAGTTTACTGTC
This sequence comes from Lepisma saccharinum, assembly GCA_022664845.1. Lineage (NCBI taxonomy): Eukaryota > Metazoa > Arthropoda > Insecta > Zygentoma > Lepismatidae > Lepisma > Lepisma saccharinum. The sequence goes on along the minus strand of JAGDQP010003879.1, from coordinate 45,418 downwards.
TTCCTTGGAACACAAACAAGCTTAGCGTCTGTTGGAATATTGACATATGATTTTTAAAAATCTGTGTGAAATTTAAAAGCAGTTACTTAAAGATGAAAATGTGCAAAGCGAAGCTTCAAAAATGATCTAGAAGCAGAAAATTGACCATAAACCTAAAATCGCCAAATATAAAATTAATCAAAATTAAAATCACAGTGTTGGCTGAAGTTTTTATTCGGGTTAAATGAGTCTTGTATCGTTCTCAAACTGTCAGGAAAATTATGACAATTCATCAGATTCCTAGCCGTAATTATCACTTAGTATAGTTAATTTTGGTCAAGGTTCATAGTACAATATTTTTCCAACACTGTATGATAGAGAAAATTGAATTTGGTTGCAATATGTAATATATTCCAGCTTTGTTTAACGGTTTGTGCCTTTCCGATATTCAGCTAAATTAACTTGTTTTTCATGTGTTCGTCTCTCAGACAACGATTGCGTCATTTTCTTCAGCATATGGGATTTAAAAGGTCAAGTACATTGTTTTGATGAACAGCTGTACACAATACGCAGACGTTCTATTTAATTTGTTTTAAAAACATGTTGATTTCGGATGCACATCTTTCAGTGCATTCTGCATTTTTTTTTTTTTTAAATTCGTAAATCTGATGGTACAAGCGTCAATGGTTATTTTGGATTGCAAGTCCGGGGTTGGCGTCCTGTGTAAAGTACTTTACATGTGTGGGCCGTATAATCAAGCCGCGCCCAAGAAAACGAAAAGTAGCTAGATCCGCTGATCCCAAGGCAGTCTACTTGTTGGAGTGCGAGGGAGCGAATGTTTCACGCGAGAGCTGTAACTGTAAGCGATGTTTTTGGCTATTTGTGCACCGGCTGTGTTCCACTTCCCTAACCTCAAACGAAATGTTGAGGTAAGAAATTTTATCACCTGCGGTGCTTCAAACACCTACTTTTCAATAATTCAGTTGTTCTTCTCAAATAACTAGTAGAGCAAAAAAAAAGCAAGGTTTCGTGACCTCCAGAGTTTCATGTTGTGTGAATTGTATGGGATGACCTACCTTTGTTTTCTTTTTAAATTTAATGTAGATTAGTATTTTGTGGGGTATCAAAGTCCGTCACACTTATAAAAGCTTTTCCATCATTACGGCTCATTGCAAATAGAACAGATATGGTAATCTGGAATAAGGTCACGTGCATGTTTGATTTGTATGTCACTTAATGTACTTCAAACATTTTATTCAGTGCGATTTTAAAACATAGAACTTGTTTCAATGTGCTTTTGCTTTTAAAGAAATAGACATGAGATGAGACAGCATACGTGCTTAGAAAGTTTGTTTTGAACATCAGGTGTTCAGGGAGAGAGAAGTAAGCTACAAGGCCAAGTTCTCTTCTTTTTCTATGAGCCAGACGCGCGACTCGTCTTTCACTTCACTGATATGTTAGCTGTAGAGGCATTCATTTAAAGAAGACAGTGAAAGCGTTTAATGACACCTATTTAAGATATAAATATAAGGGATATATTACTCTTAGGAATGTGTTAAAATAAGCATGTGTTCAAAACTATAAACAAAAATGTTGACGCGGTACAGATCTAATTGCACTGTTTGTGTAATGTTAACATTGCTGCTATTTTGTTTTTGTCATGTTGTTTTTGCTCCTTATTGATATAGAAGTCGTAATAGACATAATAATGAGCTGTAAAGATTGATGATATACATAGTAGACCACATTCCTTCACCTGTCTTTTTTTTAGTAGCATCGCGAATGTGTTCGCTTGAAACGGTAGGCATTGTTGAAAATAGAACAGATTTGTCGGAGCACTTCTTGCAATGTTCTTCACACTTCATTCACAGCTGTTTCTTGTTGTTTGATTTTTTTTTCCCTTGCCGCTTAGCCTTGAACATTTCTCTTTGTAACGAGGATCTAATTGCTGTTTCATCCTAGTCTTTCAAATGGATGTGCTGTTTTACGCTTTTTAAGGACGCATTAAAAATATAGTTTTTGTTATACCAAATCGACATTAGGCAAATTATGTTTTCTGTGAAGTGAATAGCAGTTTATTGCAAGTTCCTTCTTAATTCAGGTCATGTACGGATCAAATCATAGATTTTGGTAATTATTGTTCTGTGAACTCTCTCTGGAAATTTAAGAGACACGTTCTTAGTTTTTCGAAAAAATCTGTTGAAATATTCCTTCTTAAGAAGTTCATCGTTGATGATAAATTATTTATGCTCAAAATTAGGTATGCTGTACTACATTTGGCAAATCATATCTTAGTAATTAATTCACATAAGTCATGATATATATATTTGTGTGTAATTGGTGATGTCAACATTACCCTTATGTCGTTTATATAAGGTTTCAGAAATTTCGAAGTGAAAATTCCAGTATTTCGGATTTTTTTTTTAAACTTTCTTCCATAACAAAGTGCGTACTTGCTTTTTTACAATTTGGGTAACCATTTGTAGGTACTTTATCAAAAAAATACCTTAAGGAGGCTGGGTCTTGTTACTTTCACTGTAACAACAACGGATAATTGGTTGTTTTTGAAACGTTCGCCATGTTTGGACGAATTTTCTTAATCATATTAAAAAAAAAAAAAAAAAGGTAGAGAACGAATTTTATTTGATGAAATTACTGAAAGCCAAGGGCAGTATCTCTAGAAAATGATCCAATAACTAACGGAGCCTCTGTACAGATCTGTCTTCGATCCCAATGCCAAAGAAAACAGGCCATAGAAATTTCATTATTTTCAAATTCAACGAGCCACCCACAAACGTACACTACTATTTCAAGAACCAACTACTACGGATTATAAGTTATGCACGTAAAATATAGTAAAGGACATATCCGGATCTTACAGGACAGGATCTGGATGTTTCAAACCTTGATTCATTAAGTAATCCCGATCAGTATTACATGATGATATGTTGCAACCCTTTTAAACTATATGAACAGAAATAAATATACAAATATTCTGCCGTGAAATATAGTCTCGCTGCATCATGTGAGCTAACAAATTCTAACGTGATTAGACCCTTTTTCTTTCTCTCTGCAATCGTGTTTTGCATTCCTATTGAATTTATCAACGGTTTCCGGATCTTTTATTATTGTGTCGTCATATCAAAGAAATTCATTGATGACATTTCACAATTCCACCGCCACGTAGTAATGTTATATTTTACAGAAACTTAATATTTTTTAAAGAAGTATCTATATAGATTCATTTTCCTTATAAGTGGCATATACATCTATATCAAATTTCAAAGAACATATTTAGTTCCTTTTGCCGAAAAGAGCATTTTTTTTTTCAATAAAGGTGCTGAACAGATTTTTTAAAAAGTATACGTCTAGGAACTCAAACCGAGAAACTCATCGTTCGCCGAAGTATCTTTTAAAATCCCCCCCCAAAGTGATCATTCGTTTGATTGGATGTGTATGGGATCACTGAGTATTTAACAGTTCTGGTCATTTCGTAAGATGTTTTTTTCTTTTTGTATTTACAACTCGAAGACTTCTGAAAGTTATGATCGATTTTCTTGTATCCTATCAAAACTTCTAACGACTAGCGGCTGCGAGGGTTGTGTTTAGCCTGTCACACCAGGCAAATGCCGAGATGGATTTTCCTGCTTGACCCTGACCTACTCCTTCCATCTACTCCAGGGGTTTTCAAACTGTGGCACGCGGTAGGTTGTTAGGTGGTACGCCATAAAAATTATAAAAAATATTAAGATATTTAATATTGTCTGCTTTCCAAAAGTGCACCAAATCCATAGCCTTCATTTTTTTATTCATTTTCAGGTTTTATCTGAGTAATGTCCATCATCAATACACATTACTTTTCATCGAGAGCAGAAATTGGCTATTTAACCGAAATAAATTCACTTTTTTGTTAAGAAGTTTTTTACTTATTTATATTTCTGTTTAGTTGTATTATTCAAGATTATATCCTATTTAAGGTAGCATTGCCTGGTATGACTGAGTGAAGTAAGAGAGAACCTCATTCAGGATGTTCGGCACCGATGATCTATCCTGGGACCTTCTGATAATACAGTACTAAAATGTTCTGCTTCGTCGCTATAACCACTACTGGCAATATAACCATGTAATTTTAAATTTTAGCATTAGAAATTACTGGTACGGCGAAACTATACAATTCTGTTTATTGCTATGCCAGGCTAAAAGTTTGAAAGCCCGTGCTCTACCCTATCCCGGCGTGGGCCATAGATGCGAAAAGACCCTAAATAGAAATATATTTCAAACTTGGAACTCCAACTCCCATGAAATTAACTATGTATAGAATTATTTCACCACCATGTTAAAAGAACAATTTTCCGTGCAAAAATCAGTTGGTGCGACTTTCTCGTTTGCATATGCAACTTCCATTTGAAAGCATTTATACATTGCAGTACATGCAGGAAGGAAAATTCGCAGTGAATACTTCGCAAATATGCAAATCATTTGTGCTCATATATTGAATAATAAGCGATATAAAATACTATTTCGAACTAAGTATCACTTGTTTATGGTAATCTGTTGTGCAGCCGTGGACGAAACTTTTGTCACAAATTTTCAGAGAATATTTCCCAAATTCGCAGTGATGTGTCTCCCGCTGAAACATCCATTAACGAAAACTGGTATTAGGGTTAATAATTCCCATTTGGTTATTCCTCTGAATAAGACTGGGAACTATGTATCGTGGTGCGGTTAGAAATTTTGTCGACAGTAAAAGCTATTTTCTTTAATATATCACCTTTATTCGGTTGCATATCGGGCCGTTTTTTCCACACAAGTGTGTAATACAATTGTCCATGTATAAAGCTAATGAAATAAGGAAAGTCAGCTATATATTTTTGTCCATAGCTGTACGTAGAACTATAATACACAAACATCCATGAAGGGCAACTTACGTAAACAAAATAATGCTTACTTTACCGGAGAGGTCAGGAGAAGAAAATATGCGTACTTGCATTGGTATTTGCTGGTGGTTGAACTTTTCAGTTGTGGTTGTAGCTGCTTCCAAAGTCGTAGGTAGACTGTTTAATGACAAGAACTGGTTTTATGTCGTATTGTATTATATACATCTGCCTACAACTATTCTAGACGGGCAATATTTCATTTTTCTAATTTAATATGGTAAGGTTTAGTTACTTCTGCTATCTTAACCAGCTAGATTTGAACTAACACTTTTTTTTTTTCTTACGCTCGTGTAATTAATCTTAATTGCAGTCTTTTTACCAGAACTGAATTAGGAAATTTCTTCCTTTGTTAGATTGCAGAAAATGTATTGAGACGTTTACTGTAATGGTGATATGTAGAGTTTATAGAGTTCTACCTGACTGGATTCAAGTGTATGCACTGAAGGTCCCGTGACTGAGTCAATCGATGGTGGTTTTTCGTTGCCTTCTGTCGGGTCAATATGAGGTTTGAAAGACACGACAGCTCCCGTTTAGCCTAATTATGGGAATAGGAAGATTAACTCTTGGATAATGTACTGCAAAAGATGCTTTGAACAAAGATTAATTCGTGTTAACAAGAGTTCATCAGCATTGGGCATTCGTGGAATTCGGATGACTGTACTGTTTAAAATGTAGTGGTAATTTTGTTTTTCGTCTTTTTTTATTTTTAATATGGAGTGCATGCAGTAGAGTAGCTCTTTCGGTTAGAATGTACTCTGATTTCATCCTCTGTGGGAGCTTACAGGCTGTCGCATCTTGTGGCCAAGTGGAATCTGCTTGAATTGATAAGTGGCACGTCACGAAAGCAAGAAAAGCAAAGGAATTCTTTGTTTTGTTGCCATATTACACAGCAAAAACATTGCCAGACATTACTTGTCATATCATGAGCTGTAGCATAATGAAGTGTTCAAGGTAATTTCGTCTGAAGAGGCGTGTGAAACATCTTAAAATATTATGAAAACAAAGGAATGTATTACGTATGCAATATTTTAAAAAGAATGCATATTAAAAAAAAAAAGTCGTGCTATGATCCTTACTTTCTTACTGAAGCGTGTTAACGACACACACAAATGTCTGCTTACTGAAAGAGAAACCTAAATGTGTTCTTGAAGTGTAGTGAAATTGTTTGTAGTGAAAACATGAGTACAAGTTTAACTTGTTTGATAGGATGTTCGTTTTTATGTGTATAGGTTTTGAGGCAGGTGGAATGTGTAGTTTCTTAACGGGATTCTACGGGTTTAACGGATAGTTTCTTCACGGATATAAGCATCCCTGCTAGACGTAGATCACTACTCGTGCTTGCTTTTCCTGGCGACCTTAAATTCGCATCTCAAGTTTTACCACAATGCCTACTTGTTATTTTTTAAATCTTGCAGTTTTGATTTTTAAGCAGGGTCATTTTTTTCATAAATCACTCGAGAAAAGACTGTTTTCTTCTTCTTTTTCCTGATATCTATCTTCAACTAGAGTTAATTCCCTTGAGGTAGGATGTTGAAAATATATATTTTCTTTATTATTACGTACTAAGGCAAGAAATGCTCTGGAGATCGATCGTCGAGGCACCTTACACATGCGATCCCAACTCTTGGCTGACAAAATTAGCTTTAGAATTTCGGTTTTCACAAGAGTTAGGAGTTTGGCTCTTCACCAACGTAAGCTTGCAGAACAATATACAGGACAGACTGATGTGTCAAAGCTGCCAAGTGGTGAGCGTTTACTAACAGCAATAGAATGTTAAATACACTTTTATGACCAGATTGTGTCTAGTAAGGCCAAGGTTAACTGTAAGAGCAAGAGTTTTTATTTAATATTGGAAATAGGTATTACTCCACAAACAGTGTGTGACTCATGTCATGCTCGTATTATTAATTGCAGTCTTCCAGTCTCTGATATCATGGCGTTCGTTACCTTGCTCCATTTGTCCATGTGTACACCTTTTGTCACGTTTACCCGTGTTCCTTTAGTTTTCTTGTTAATTTACTTTCTATTGGCTGAGTAGGCGCATATGGCCGAAGCTCATCACATGAGGGATAATGTCCCTCAGCGAGCACTTCTGGGAAAAGTATCGGTCAGATTCTGTATTCTAGGTACTATCTTGGCATTGGTCAGGAAAATCTTAGTAAGGATGGCCGGTCTGAACAGGACTTATCCCGCACCGTTTTTCCAGCGGTTATCTTACCCATGTTTCGTTTTGGCATGTATTGATGACCAATTGTTTGATCTTTTATTTTATTTACTTAATAAAGAACTCGCTACTGTTATGTGTAGTAATGAATTGGATTTCTGTGGTCACGGTTTGAAAGCCTGACCGCCATGCAGTAGACGTATGGCGGAATAAAGCTAGATGTACGAAAAAAAAAAAAAAAAAACTAGTTTGAAGTAACAGTGATAAAAATTAAGACTTTTTCTGTTCTTTGTGTAGTAGCATTTAGATTTCTTCGTATTTTTGTTTCAGTATTAAGTGAAACAGAATGCTGCGCAAGTGTGAATCTACATTCAAAACTGTACAAACTATTAAATGTGTAATTGGACTCAAAGAACGTGTGAGAATAAAAGGTAAATGCTGAGAATTTACCGAATCCTGATATAAATGTGAGAATTCGTTTTGACAGTTAACATTTCAATCATTTATTCCTCAACGTGCTGTAAACTGTCAAGACTGGGGCACGTGCCACAGTTGACCAATGTAGCACAGACACGCCAAACATTCGGTTGGAATATAAAGTATTCATGTGCGATATTTGCCTATTTCCAGGAGTACTGTATTGAGCATAAATGTTCATAGAGTTTGATAATGATACATTTTGCATGTTAGTAACTAATAACTGTGGCCCGGCTCGATTTCTAGTTGTTAGGTTTCTAGAATCTATAAATACCGGAATGCAAACGCAGAAGTTTTGAGACTGGCCTAACGCCTCAGACCGCACGTCTATCGCGGTCGGCTCGTTGAGTTTGAAGTTTAATATGTGTAAATAATATGAAACTCAACCATAAGACTAGAAACATTCTTTGTTAGTATTCTTTGTCGCGTCTCTTCGGAACTGTTTTTCTTGAAATTCTTGATCTTTGAAGGACAAACCGCTTCAGTCATAAATCATCATTTCCGACCCACTGTACAGCTGCTGAAGAATGGAAAACGTTATTGCCAAACTTTAAATGACAGGAATCGAATTCCCCTTCTCCCCATCTCTCCTTCACAGACCTTTCCATCTTATTTTGAAACAGCACAGTTCGGTTTTTCCTTGCGGTAGAGAGAGGAGCGCTTGAAGTACGACTACGTCGGGAACATTGACGTGAGGCACGCGGTTCATAATGGGGGGAAAGTTGAGGTAGTCTTCTGATAAGAAAAGGTGGCTTTACTGTGATGAGAGAATAGCTGATTAACTGTCGTATACGATTTTTTTTTTCCTATCGCAGATGTTAAGTGTCGCGTTTTAGTGAATTAAGATTAAATTATGAAGAGATGGCTACAAGAGTAACCGTATTTCTTTCTTACATGCAGTCCTCAGTACCTGTAACAAACCCTGGTTTTCTTCCGGTCATAAATAAGTTCAGTTTTTATTTCCTACTATTCATCAGAACCTGTACGATTTAATAATTTTAGAAACAATTTCTTTATCAATTAACGATATATTTAAAAACAAAATATTTCCGTAAATATTCTTTGCATTTGAATTGAATTTATTTAAGAACTTTAGGAGTTTATAACTCAGAACGCAATGTTATTTGAACAATGCATATTTATAGAAGGAAAACATTCTATGAATATTTCCAAACTTGTTAAGAGTACACTGAATTAGTAAAACTCATGGGATAGCAGGTTACTGATTCGCGAGTGGACACCACATGTGTTCCACTCGGTGGTTCCACGCTCACTGCAGGGCTCCGCCTCCAATTGTATGTGAGACCGTAGAGGAAGTGGCTGTGTGAGTGATTCATGTGAAATGCCACGTCGTCGTGAGCTGACGACATTCGAACGGGACATGGTGGTGGGTGCCCGACGCATAGTAAGTTCGATTTCGGTGGTGGTGCAGGAATTCGGCTTCACCCGTTCAACCGTGTCCAGGGTGTACCGAGAATGGTTGGATGAAGGCGTCACAGTCCACAACAGATACGATACCGGGCGTCCAGCCGCCCTCAGTGACCGAGACCAGCAACACTTGTGACGAATGGTCAACAAAGGACGACAGTGTGAGAAATCACGGCCCAATTCAACACTGGCCGTGCTAGAAACGTTTCCCAGTGGACAATCCGTCGAAACATGCGTTCCCTCGGTTATAAGAGCCGTTGCCCTAAAATGGTGCCTCTGCTAACCCCGCGTCATCGGACACTCCGGCTTGTATTTGCTAACAACCACCTCGGATGGACACTGCAACAGTGGCGTAACGTCAGCTGGTCCGACGAGTCACAGTATCAACTGTATCATGCCGATGGGTAGCACCGTGTGTGGCGCAACCTCATGAAAGGATGTATTGCGCATGCCAGGAGGGCGTGGTGCAGGTCGGTGGGGTATTAGTGATGGTCTGCAGCGCGTTTTCCTAGTATGGAATGGGCCCTCTGGTTGTTCTGGAAGACACGTTGAATGGCCCGCTGTATCGTCAGCTGCTCGAAGACCATCTCCATCCGATTTTGGCCTTTCAACACCCTGACGACCTTGCAGTCTTCCAGGATGAGGATGACAATGCGCCGCCACATCACTCGAATGTCGTCCGAGAATGGTTCGAAGAGCATGCAAGGGAGGTCCAACGAATGAACTGGCGACTCCGGAGCCCTGATATGAACCCCAACGAGCATATCTGGGATGCCGTTGAACTCAGGCTCCGCGCACTGGATCTCCACCCACGAACAGGCCGTAATTGGTTTCCGCTCTGCAGACTGTGTGGTGTCAACTGCCACCGAAAGTGTACTAGGGACTTGCAGACTCACTTCCACGCCGTATCGCTGCGCTCCGCAGGGCTTGAGGGGGCCCGACCAGATACTAGGTGACTATCCCATGAGTTTTGCTAACTCAGTGTATACTCTGCGGAAGTAAAACTTTATATATATATATATTTTATTTTTATATGGGCCAGTTTAGTAACTTTGGACTTCGGCCCGTCACGATTTGCCTTTAGCTGTTGTGTTAAAATCCACACCCATGTCCCAGCCGGGACTCGAACCCGGGACCGTTGAGTCGATAGCCTACCGCCGCAGACCGCTCGACCACCCGGCCGGCATTCTCTGCGGAAGTGTAGCGTATATCATTTAGTGAATATTGTCGGAAATATGTTTTAAAAATTTCCTTAATGGACATAGATTAATTTTAAAAACATTTGCTTCCTTTGCGAGTGAAATGGGAATATTTATATGGCGAAAAGAAATCAAAGAAAAATTTCTAAAATATACTAAAAATCATTTTAGTTACACAAAAAATATTTTTCTAAAATATATTTGGAAGAGGTTGAAAATATGTAGTCATGCCTTAAAAATGATCTTAAAATGCTTTTAGAGTATATTTTGGAAATACAGCAGATTTCATGCGAAAATATTTCGGAAAATTAAAAAAAAAATGAAATGGTTTTCTTTATAAATGGTTATTCTTCACATTTTCGTGTTCTTAAGGTCTCGAATGATCCGGAAGGTGGTCCACTTCTCCTCTTTCAAATCCAGTTGTATTGATGATTAGTGTTCTGCCCAAAATCCCCCTGGACAAGGTTAACCAATGATAGTTTGCCATTGCCTTCCATTGATGATGATGATCCTAAGAAAGGGACATTCGGTTTAACATGGACCGAACCACTTGTCCTCCCACCGGGAATCGAACCTGGGACCGCTTAATTACAAGGCAGCGAGCGTTACCGCTCACCCATAGGGAAAAATATTTGATTTCAGTTGTTTGTCGTGGGATGGAAGCTTTATAAGCAAGTGTAGTAATAAATTATCTTAATTCTTATTGTGTGTTTTACTTGTAAAGAATTAAGATATGTAAATGGTACGCTTAGTGTGGTGAGATATCAGTATATTTATGGTGTAAGTTCTCAGAATTTGATTATTGCATGACGTTGGATTTTGAAGAAGAATCTGTATTTATGTAAATCGTGCTCAAAAAAAAAAAAAAAAAAAAAAAACCTTTGTGCAAAGTAGAAATCTCCACACTTGAATGGTTTCAAGAACGCAGTGAAATTGATTTTAATTATGAGAAATCTTGGTTGTTCTAGATTTTAAAAATAAATCCAGTTTCGTGTAATTAGTGTTTTTTCGTTGTTCCTTTTTTGTGTGGTTCATTCATTCAGGAGCGTGAATGGAAGAATCTTGCAGTCGCTTTCATTCAGTAACTGGTTTATGAAGGTTGTTGAAGCATAAATCGACTCGACTCATAAAATGCGGCAAAAATGCCGCAAACAATGCTTGAAGGTGACCGGATAGTCTTTTATCTGAGACAATGAGTCCTGGTTTCAGTCAGATGTAGTTCAATAGCTTTTGTAGAAAGTTAAAGGCCAGTGTTTTATCTTTTTCTGAAACTGTTATTCTTCGATACTTCAAAATTAACGATGAGATTACTATCTACTGCTCATTTTCTCTCGTTTTCCATCAGTAAATGCCAACCGTTGACCGCTTGGAGATTTCTGTTCTGGTAGAAAAATAACTTAAAAATCAGACGGGACAGTTTGTAATTATTTCAATATCACATATCAAAGGAAACTATTTTCATCATTAATTTGTCGTCCAATTATCGAAGGTACAATATTACATCACCTACAAGCTAGTTGTTACAGTCGGGGACTTGATCGGCACAGGAGAGGCACTTAAATTCGAGTCTTGCCCCGACAATTCGTAGTGAGGTTTTCCAGCCGTTCACTTAGCATCACCAGGTAGATGATAATTAGACAAAGGCTTGGCCATCACATCCCATCCTTGCTCCTAGCAATGTTCGCCGAAGTACATTATACCTTCGATTTGTGATGGGCATAGCTCAGAGCCGTGTATTGCGCCCGTAAATGTTGTTGTAGTGAAGGTCAGTTAAGATCAGCACCTGGGATTGCGGCCAAATTTTAAATATTTTGCTCACGTTGGTCATTCTGACTGAAGTTTTCTCCACTGTTTGCCCTCCGTCCCAGGCAGGTGCCGGGATGGTACTTGGAATTGAATTTCTGGCCACTACCTCCCCTATATTTTTCTTGTGAGACTATGCTGGTAAACAGTGTTAAACTTGTCTTCTGACGGACTCAGGCCGGTTGTCTGGACAACACATTAATGGAAATTCAGATTAAATTTTAGTGAAATATATCATATGATATTATAGCAGTGAAGATAAGTTGAATACGGTACTTTCGTTAGGCACGCTTGTACATAGAATGATACATTTGTTTACGAAGCATGAAAGGATAATGTGGATGAGGTCATTTCGAACTATGGTTTATGGCGCTCCTGTAATTCAATGGGCACGCTTGCTCAGTGGTAGAGCGCTCACCTCTGGTGCATGAGGTCCTCAGTTCGATCCCGCCTCATGCCATGTGGGCTTTGTGGTGGACAAACACTGTGTGGGTGTTTTTTTTTTCGGGGTTCTCTCGTTTCACCACAAATTCTCCCACCATCCATTCTTCCTGAGCCAAAATTGCCTATAGGCCGTAGATAAAATTAAGTTTTTCTGTAACGCAACTTCAGTGGATGCGGATGGGGTAGTGGATGTTTGTGTACGCGCACTCTGCCTCTGATTCAAACCAAAACGTAGTTTAAACCTTACGTTAATAGTAGGATCTATTTTTAGACTGTGTGAGGGCGAAAATCTCAATTCATTTCATTTCCTGATAGGGTAGCTGTTGTACAGGTACAGGAATGCTGAAGGCGATGTTAGTTCAAGCATTGAGTATATTCCTACATGGTCTAGGGTTCAAGGTATGAACAGAGGCAAGTTGAAGATTGAAACAAAATTGCCGAATTCAATTACCATCGTTGTTTCCAAGTTATTTTAAATGTTTTCTCGTGAATTTAACATTTTTTTTTCTTTATTAGTATTTTGGTAGTTGTGTACTTCCCGTAGTGTAAACAGTCTTGAAATGATTTAAAATGTGTAATGGAAACTCCATGTAGAAACATTGAAAAACTTATTTAGTAACTTCCTTATCAGAAGTTCCAGTTAATCGTTAGACACCATTAAAACAAGATTACACTCACGATAATAGACACGCAAACATCACATCTCCTGTTAGAAAGTGTACAATTTTTTTCTCGACTCGAAGAATCCGACAACAGCGGCTACACAAGTTCTGATTTCTTGGTTTCGTTAAATGTTAACAGAAATCACTACGTCCGTTAAGTTTGTATAAATTCACTTCAGATTAAAATTAACCACAAGATTAGTAAAGTGGGTAGAATCTGCTGCTGTTTCTAGTAACGACAGGTTTGTTTTGCAAATGCTTGTCTTGTAGACTTGCTTAGATATACCCGAAAACTAAGTATTTGTAGCAACGAACGAATTATTTCACGAAACAAATTTTGACAGGCTATATTAATTACTGTTGACGATTCTCATGTATCTGTTCAGATTAAAATGATTAATTGTTTAAGTTGTACATTGTTGTGAGAGCTGCTTCCGCTTCCTTTTGGAGAAAGTTCTGTGTAGCGCATGAGATCCTGACCAGCATAAGGTTTAAAAATAATAATGAGAAAATGTAGAAAGCATGGTAGACTCAGCGATATCCTCACATTTTAGTATTTTAATAATACTTTATGCAAAATATACATTTTAAGATAAATTCTGAATTTAAATATGAATTCTTGACTACATATAATGTGCATTGCTTACGTCATATACGGCATACATTCACAATGAAATAAAACTGAGAACTACTTCCGTCAGAAGGTTGTAAAATAATTATGAAGCCAACAGCGTAAGACGTATACATGCTCATACTTACTGAAATTATTCAATATATACAAATTTTGAAGGAAAATTAAGCAAAATTTTTAGTTTATCATCAGATACATTTATCAATTGCGAAGATACCTGTCATATCTAATAAGTAAATAAATTCCAAACTCAGCCCAGAAGTAATCACATATAGATCGTTTTCTTTTAGTAGCAGCAATGGGTTTTTAAAGGAATAGGTCCTAGTCTTATTCAGGGTACCATCCCAACGTTTTGCCTGTTCTCACGGAAGGAAACTACCTCAGGATATGCGGTTGCTGCGTGCGAAACCAGACCTTTCCAGTGCGAAGCCAAATGCTCTAGGAATTGACTTTTTCATTAGTGGTTGTGTTCTAGAAATCACTTTAATTAGGACCAGTGGTCTTCAATAATAAGTATATTGGACTATTTTGCTTTTCATGTTTTTCGTGAATGAACAGTTTCATCTTCGCGAGAACGGACACAATGAGAATATCATTAAAACTTCTTAGTTTTAACATCTTTTAGTTGTAGTTTAGTATTAGTATTTTGAAAGTTTGCAGCGTTGTAAAGGATGATAATAATAATAATAATAAAAAAATCAAGTATACAGGATAGAAAACATTAAAATGCAAGCGGGACAGTTACTTTCTTAAATAATTTAGGGGACTTCGGAACAAGTCGCATGTTTTATGTTATTCATATTTACTGTTACGTTTTATTTTTCAGATCTGTTACTGTCAATTTGCACTTCACATAAAGCACAGTTTAACAATATTTACCGCCCAGTATGCGAAGAAAATCATTGCGTGGAGTACAAACCAGAGAAACTTAACAATTTGGCACACATACTACATAAGCTGACCGAGGTAGTCGTACGTTGTCTGAGGCGTTAGGTCAAGGTCGTGGGTTCTAATCCCGCCTATGGCATGGATGTTTGTGTAGAATTTTAATCAACATTGCACTCATATAATCGAGACGGCCTGAAGTCAAAAGATACTAAAATGACCCATACAAATAAAGTTTACATATTAAATTATATTTAAAGCAAAAGTATACGATAAGACTTTGCTTAAAAATGTTGAATAAATTTCTGCTTTTTCTGCACCATATTGGAGTATTCTTGATGGGTACATGATTACGTTCGTTGCCTTGTAATAAAAGGTCTTAGGTCGAGACCCGAATGGCTCAGTGATTACTTCAAATTGTAAATCCCGTCCTTCGGACGTCATTTACACAAACAATGTTAGACAAAAAACGTGATTTACTCTCAAACAGTGTATGTTAATGAAAGAACCTGTAGAAATTACTAGAAGAAAGTATGGAGAACGTGTAACATTCTCATTTGCCAATAAATTTGAGTTAAAAATTATAACGGAGTCAAATGATGTTAAAGTTTCAGTTACATGTGTGTTTACCTTATTACGAAGAAGAGCAAAAGTAGTATAGAGATATATTTTTATAATAATGAAAACAGTCTTTAGTAGTTGCTGATTAACGGCTAGTTTTAATTTTCATATTAGTTTTGGAAATTGGAAATATAATATACTTTGTTCTGCTCAAAGCCAGGCTTATGACCCTATGGTTTCTGGGCAAAGTAAACTGATTGTGGTTTGCCATTGCCTTTCATTTGATAGAGATTACGTCTTAAGGACGAAAACGTACAGCTTAAAGTGAACCATCAGTATGTTCCCAAACAGAATGGAACCAGAAGCCTTTCCTTAGGAATAGAAAGTGACGAGCGAAACCACTCATATATCGGTGACACATTAGACATTATTATTATCTGTTCCCATCTCGATATGGTACATTTAAGGAGTCTCGTGGCTTATATTTCATATTTATAATATTCTCATTCAGCAAAATAAAATTGCTCTCTTTTCTAAAAACTTCACAATCGATGTACTGCAGGTTGTTATATAAGGTAGATTGCACGTTGTGTGTCAATAAGTTATAAAGCAAGTCTTTTAATCAACAAGTGTAAGCAGAAAAGTAAACAAAGTGCCACGCGCTACAGTGTCATTTTTTCTTCTTCTGGCTAGCGTCACTACAAAGGTGACGGCAGAAGATCAATACTACGTTGCAGTTCGGGTGGTAATGACCGTGGCTGGGTAGTAGTTACTATATGAATTTCTGCGTTATTTATGTTTATGCGGACTATTTCCGTTGTTTTCCAGAAATGAGGACGGACTTTCTTTGTAGAACACAATGTAATTTCCTACAAATTGTATTCTGATAAGCTTTCTCTTTTTTTTTCATTTTGTTCGCTCGTCACCCCTTTGTGTCGTTATAAACTTTTCCAACTTGCGTGTTTTGACGGAATCGACTACTTGTCATGTGCAAGTGATGTGTGACAAGGTAAAGAAAATTCGTAAACGTAGCGGCAGAAGTGGCGTTGAACGGGTAATTTTATATTTACTGATGGGTTATGTTTATTTTACTTTTTTGCTTACTTGCATTTGCGTCCAATCAGCACGGTGATGACCATATTTTCTGAGTCAAAATTCGGGACAGGTCTTAAAAAGGAATCTAAGGGACTTCCTCCCTTATTTGCGGCTGGTTTGAAGGTCGAATACAGACCATTAATTTAGCCTAAAATTTGCTATTTATTAAAAGTCAATGTTCCAGTTTATTCTGCTGAATTTAGTGGACCTTGTTTATATTCGGTGGTACACGTTGATTTTGTTCTTTTTTTCATACAGCTTTGTACAAAATTCGGAATTATTTATTTGAATAACGACATGGGTTTTACACATTCGATTGTTAATTATGGTTTTTCTGGTCCTCATAAATTTGAAACCGGTCTCTATGAAGTAACAAAGATGATGACTTCATTATCTAATTGATAACATATCACTCATCAATGGATAAGATCTCGAGATCGCTGTCCATTGTATTTCATAGTAATTTGTAAGTACGAGAGAGCTATCTTCTTAAAAAAAATTGATAATGCTATTAGATTTTGAAATATTTTGAAAAATGTTTTAAAAAAGTTGGAGAGGGAGTGACGATGGCCCTTAAGTACACACAACTCGAACATATCGTCGAGTGATACATATGATAAGGTACCAATAGTTTGTGTCCAACTCTGTTCCAAATTCCCATGTTAGTTCGTGCAGGTTGTCCATACTAGCTTTCCACTACTCAAATTCAAATTCACAGATATAAGTAAGTGATGCAGTTCTCATAAAAGGCATCGTTGTTTGTTTCAAGAACCGCAAATCACAAATATGTTCAGTCTTTTTTGTATGTTTGTTTGTTTCTGGAGCTCTTTGCCTTTGGCTTGGTGTAAAAGCGATATCTTCTTTCGCCTGCGTAACAGAAACGCAGGTATTCAAGTACTATGTCAAGAGCTGACACTGTCTCCTTTCATTACTTTACACCTTCGTTGAAGCGAGTTGCAAACGTTGTGTAGGAACTAGAACCACAATTATTAATTATTGTGCTGAGAATCACTATAATAATAATAATAATAGTAATAAAAAATCTTAAAATATCCGTATGAAATTTAATTATATTGTCGGGACTGTCCCGGAAAATTCGGGGCATATGGTCACCGTACCAATCAGTGATATTTTCTTCATTTAAACATCTTGCAGGGAAAGGGGATAAGATAAGATAAAATGAATTGTATGGGCGGTAACAGCACTATGGCTTACGCCCGTCCCGATACAGGGACAGGGAAAGGGGAGTAAGTCTACTTTGCTCTCCGGATCGAAATCGAGGCACCGGGTCAGGCCGGATCCCAAGCATAGACCCGTTTCAGCTCTGATTGATACTAGAACCATTCCTCTTCATAGCCTTCAATTTTCCAGACAGTCGTTGTTCAACAGCCATTTTCAAAAGCCCATACAGCCAAAATTTTAGTAGAAGTCATAGAGTTCATATGAAAAGCCGAAAATTACAAATACGGAAAATCTGATTAAGATGGCTGATGGGGAATTCGATCAACCCTAATGGCTATTCAGATATTGGAACTCTTGGAACTAGATATTGTACTATATTTACAGTGCTAAGGAGTTTCGAGTTCATAAATCCCTCCCCTTCTCTAAAGCGTGTCATTTCATTCAGAATTCTTGTGTTCTTGTGCATAGATTCTTCAGAAATAACCGTAAGTGGAATTAAGTTGTAATGCTAACTGTATAAATATTGTCAACATAATTTCCTCTACCCTTGATCCCATGATTTCTTCTAATAAAATCTTTTTCTCATTGAAAGTGAAATTTTATCCAAGCTTTTTGTTTCCCGTAACCTCCTAGTATAAATCTTGTATCGTGTGAAAACTTCCATAGTGCGCGAGAATTGTAACAGCTATTACGACGAGGGAAGCAAATAACCTTGAGAAACAGTAACCCAACTTTGTTACTAACATTGATCTCTTGACACGCATTGGATAATTAGGAAGCGGAGAAGTGTATTTTGTCACTTGATCTACTTTTTCTTCTTATGAACTGTCAGTCTCCTATGGGAATGTAGCTGCCACATTATGAAACAATGGGTGTAGTCAATTATGTACGACTTCTATTGATATATAAACTTTTGGTGAGAAACTTCGAGCTATCGTACGCGGTATTTAATAGTATGTAAATTCACGTAGAGGAAGTCGTTAAATAAGTAGCTTATTATTTCGTGCAGCATATCATGTAGCATAGTGCTATTGAATAAACTTCTGATTAAAACTCGAAACTGTCATACCGAGCCGCCGTAGCTCAGTGGTAGAGCGTTGGCGTAGCATTCGGAAGATTGTGGGTTCGATCCCAGCGGCTGACCATCTTGACTGAGGTTTTTCCTCATTTACACATGACAAATGCCGGGATAGCACCTTCAACATAGGCCCTGACCGACACCTCCCCTATTCCTGTCTGAACCTTTGAGGCCTAAAGGTCATAAATAAAATTCAAATTCAGATTCGAAATTGTCATGTTAGTAGTTTTTCTGCTAACAAAAGAAGAAAACTACTTTGATGTTCCAGATTGAACTGTCAATCAATTGTAGCCCTATGAATTGTCTTGTAACTTGACTAAACGTAACTAATCAACGGCTTACGTAATTGTTATTCAGATATCACGTCATTTGTGACTGCTCGCTAACTTTGGGCGTCTCTAGCTTTTTTTAAAAAAATAATAATAATGTGTCATCTTTGTACTATGGGGAATATCTTTCCAGAAATATTGGCGTGTATTTTTTTAACATCCTTATGTACAATGTAAATTAACACTTGAATATTTCATTCAAACAGCTTCTTTTCATTCCGTATTCACCATTCAAAAATCAGATACTCTGTAAAATTATTTGAGCCCAGTAAGACTCCTTAAAAGAATTGAGAACTAAAATTACTGTGTTGCTCTTTATCACACTTTCCGAGACGATTAGCCATCCTGTTCCACTGATTGTAATGAATTAATAGGAAAAGGTAGTATGAAATTAACGCATTTGAATTTATGTAAAATATATGTAGATTTGATACATTCTGAAATGGTAGTGTAGCATAGGAACATGGCCGATTTGAAATCTGCGCTGGAGATGCAGTCCAATCTTCGGGGTTATTTTGATAGTTTCCCACTTCTGTGGTAGCCGAATACCAGGATAGTACTAAACCAATGTCGTAGTCTCTTCATTTCTCGGATTGTGCACTCACCGCGAAATATTGTTCTTCATATTTGAGGTGGATTTATTTAATCTGTAAGAACTATTACTCCATCTTCATCATTAGTGTTCTACCGAATGCGGCAGGTTCTTCAAGGTAAGCTAAGCCCTCTCCATCGATGAATCTTATTCTTTTTATTTCAGTACACTATATATTGTTAATACGGTCAAGGAATTTAATTCTTCCTCTTTCCCTCAACCATACATTCAGTTGCATCCCTCACTGTCAGTGTACAACCTGCGTAGCTAATTTCCTAACCAGTTTCTTTGTGTCTTCATTGTCTCCAGTATTGTTCGTCTTCGCCTCCCTTCAGCACATCATCTCGCATCTTCTATATCCAGTCGATTTTTTTTTATTTTTCTCCATGTCCAGATTTCAAAGGCTTCCAAATTTCTGACTTCATTCTTTCGTCGAGTTCACGTTTCTGCCTCATACAACACATTGTAACAATCAGCGCCATTCCCAATTATTTTTCCAACTTTAATTTTGATATACAAACTATTGTAATTTAATATGTGTTTCCAGCATGCAAAGTTTAATAAAGAAAATAAATCTTGCAATCCTTTTTTTACTTTCTGCTCACACTGCGAAACAAGAGAAAACGGTCGAACCCCCTTTTCTTTTTCGAGGAATAAAAAAGACATCTGACAAAGTGGAAACCAGTCTCATTGTGCGCCAATAATTGAGGAACCGACCACACATGGAGGAGGCAAGAAGAATGAATAACCGTTCGGGTAAATCGAACAAAAGGTGATAGTGCATTAGCACCACCGTATTCTGTTGTTGAGGAAATGCACTTCATTATTGCCAAAGATATATTCGCTGCGATAGCGAATATTGAAACCTTAGTGTCTCGCTTTCAGCGCCCAAATGTCTAAGCATGTTTGAGGATATCGCCAGCCATATCACGCTTTACAACTTCATGTCTCTTTGCAAGATCCAAAAGAGGCACGTACCAGCAATTTCAGGTGCTAATGGATTTCAACGAAAGACACTGAAAGAAGATAAAGGGAACACACCACGACAGACGCAAATTGAGTGGAGGACAAATCAATTTCGATTTTTTTAAATTTTGAAATAGAAGGAGGGAGCAAGATTGAGGACAGCCAGGGAGAACGAGGGACCCAGAAAGAAAAGAATTCAGAGCCTTTAAAATTGAATAACAGCGAACATCTCTCAAAGCTAACTGTGCGATACAAAGTAACTTTGATTTTTTTTTTCTGCGAATATCTCGTTCTCCATAATGTGTGAGTAAATCTTCGTGTGTGCTACCTCTTCTATTGTGAAAGCTCTGTGTGTGTGTGTGTGTGTGTTCCGAAATCTTAGCTTCTATGGGCAGAATGATTCAAGCGTTGAAACACAGTGCTGTTCCTTTGAAAGTGACGGTGTCAAGACTGGAACCAAGGACGTCGGTGTCAATGCGTTGTGCGTACCGTCGATGTGGAGATTCTTGGCGACACCGGTCGCGGCATCAAGGAGCCTGGACGAATGAAGGTAGATACCTGCAAACAGGGGTATATCCGAAAATTTCCAAGCAACAAAAAGGTAGGACAAAATTTCGTGTTACCCTCGTCGACGCAAGAGACTAAGAGCATAGTATTGCGGTTTGGATGGACGAAGTCAATTGCGGTCTATCAAGAGGGAAGCACTCTCTACTTTTGATGTACGGCTTATTACACGTCCCGCCGTTTTGCGTAGTGACTGTCAGCACTGCCGACTATCAATACAAACTTTTTTTGCCGGTAGTATCATGCCGACTAAAATCTGCGACAGTTCATTGTTTAGACTGATGCCAGAACATTGGACTAGCCAGCTTAAGAATTTATCTTACAATTTTCTATACTGTCTGAACTAGTCTCCATCATAGGGGGGCACTAATAAAACACGAACTGTCTCAAGCAACTTGAGTGGGTTAGGACCGGCAATATTTTGACTATTTTATTTTTTATACTGAGGGCATCCTAAAATTTAGCAGAGACCCATAAATAAACTAAAATCAACTTGCCAACCTATAACAGATACTCACCTTGTTTCCTCACAACCTTTCTTTTTGTTTAAAAAGAAAAATCAATATGTGTCAGTGTTAATGTAACAAACAGGAGAGAATTAGCTTGCATTAATCGTGGATTTTTTTTATAGTGGTTACTATTTGTATTATTTTGAAATTTGAATCCCTGTTAGTCAAAATTTATGTAACGATTCAGTTATTCACATGTTTCCTAAAAGAAACCAATCCAATTGGTTTACGACCTTTCTTTTGTTTTTGTGCATTTGAGTTAAGTTTGGCATAAAGTTTATATCTTGTTTTCAAACCAGAACGTTTCATTTCTGAGACAGATTAATATCCTCGATCCCTGTTAGCTTCTTGCGGGTTTGACCTTCCGTCATTCCCGGGATAGGAAAAATAGAGAGAGTTTTTTTTTTCAGCTTGAGGAAACAGGAACTTCAATAGGGTATTCCTTAGGGAAAAGCTCCTATGACTTTCATCCCCCTGATGTCTAGTTCGAGTCCAGCCATGTTCAATTGGCATTTTGGTTCATTGCTGAGTGTGTGTGTAAGGAAGCGAGCCCTAGGTTTTCTCATAGCTTCCTCATGAGACGGGATGGTGACAGTCGTAAGAGTTTCTCCCGGTATAAACAAAAATAGAGGTTTCCGCGTCCGGTATGCGTTCATCACTTCCAGCGATGACGTCCCTGTACGACCAGACTTTGAGGAAATACCTTTTTAAAAACCCTCCTCTCTTCCTATCCAGCCAAATTCAATCAGTTTCCTTAATGCCCTGGAATCCGTCCTGAGGAAGCTGCTTGAAAAATCATCCCGGTCAGAAACTTGAGTTTTTCTAAATAAAAAATCTTGTCTGGAGCGGTCGCAAGAGCCTAGCTCTAGCGGCGGTTGCAACATTACTCCATACAAAACGTTTAATATCTTTTTCAACACTGATCATCGATCCGCAAAGAGATTCTTCGTAGTGAACGCCTGTTTCGCCATCACTTTTCTCGTCTTTATCTCTTTTTCACATTTCATTGAAATATAAGTGAAATTAGTGAACGTGACATAGCTATGTGCTAGTCAGGTAGACTTACTAATGGTCGAAAAGTGTATCGAATGAAAACTGTTATCTAAAGTTAAGAAGTAAATAGTAGTAATGATTACTTAGCTATCCGTAGGAAATAAATATCTCTGGGTTTGTATTCGTAGGATTTGTCAATAATATTTCGATTTCCGTAAGTCGTACATTGCACTGTAAGAATTACGAAAACGTACAAAGAAGTACGATAATACAGTGATTGACGCTAGATGATAGGCACTTCCTGTAATAGATAAAAATCGAGCTGATATCGTGATTGTTAGGTTCACGTCCAGTAATTTGGAGAAAATGAATGATTTATACGGTGGTTCTGTTCACAACATTCAGAAGTACGAACTCCCGTCAATTTTTCAAAACTAATTTGTATTTTGTCCATCCAGAGGATATTGGCCGTAAGTTCAGTGTCCTATGCTTATTTCAGGGTTAAGGTTTAAGAACCAGGAAGCAAAAGTGCGACTGAGTTATTATTAATTCAGAATTGCCAAGACACTGCCAAAAAATGTGTGAAGAGGCATCTGCTACGAGATGCTTCTTCAGGAATCTGTGCTGATATTCCGAAGTCTTATGCATGGTACAGGTTAAACATAAACAACATATTTGTCACTCCGCTCTTGACGTAATTGTTGTGACGGATGATAAAACGAAAATTGAACTATACTTCCGTAAGATCGAAGCATCATAAGCAGTCATTTGTTTCGGTAAAGATGAAAGCCAATTAATAAAAATTAACTTTCGTACTACATCGTTCAATGTATTTGTTTAATGGTTACTATTCGAAATAAAACATTGGAATTTCAAATACTACCTTATCTATTATTTGAGCATGGTATCATACGATAATTTTACAGGCAACTCAATTTTATATTTTAATGCTTCTGAGATAAGCAAATATTTAATGTAAATCGATTATATATTTCTGCTAATACCATTGTTGGAAGAATGCTTCATTTGTGATTCTCTGATATATATATATTTTGTTACAAAGGTTATTACGTAGTGTAATACATCGGCAAGTAGTTTTTACATTTATTTTGATACGTTTTCCGTTTTCATATTTCCGTTTTCCATACACACATTTGAAACATAATTATTTTTAAGACCCGTACTTTCCAGTTTAAATCGTAATGTTAGCCGTATCATTGAGCCGAACTATGCTCTGCCCAGTATCTTAAGTTCATTGTTGTGTCTCAGATACCTCGGAGTGGCCGAGAAGTTAGCGCGCTCGCTTTCTTTTCTCGTGGTCACGGGTTCATTGTACGGAGTGGTTTGGAGTCATTTTCAAAAACTGTAGGTTCCATCCTTGGAAGCTCATTTAGGACGTTAATAAAAATTCAACCAATTAATGTTGTATCCAAGGCAGAAATTGACTACCATTTTGTTACTACTCACAGCTTAGTAGTTTCTTTGTGTGAGCGTGTAGTGCGATATTAGACTTGCACTAACAAAGAAACGACTACTTGTATAACACACCAATTTTGGAAATTATGGTCCCATTCGAAAGTTTACTGGGCCGCGGTGACTCAGTGGTAGAGCGCTAACCTCTGGTGCTTGGGATCGTCAGTTCGATCCCTGTTCGTGCCGTGTGGGCTTTGTGGTGAACAAACAACCATGTGCGTGGGTTTCCTCGGGGTTCTCCCTGTCCTCCCACTTCCTTCATTTCACCAATCATCCTATCATCAGCCATCTGGCCTGAGCTAAAATTACCTAAAGCCTTAAAAATTGAAAGTTTACTGTGCAAGTTGCAACTGCAGAACTCTAAAGAGAGTTGGGAGTTTATAAGATATTTGTAACTTAAAACATTTTTCGACGAAATCCTGAAGTTCGGCCTGAAATGACAGTGAAGAAATTTGTAGTTACGTTCTGAACACTGAGAAGTTATCTGATGATAATTGTCAGGAATTGTTAGACATAAATCGAAGTCTAACTATTGCAAGCGCCATGTTTCCAGGTCGCACCTCATGGAGGCGACCGTACAGCGGGTCCATTAACTTGCTCCCCCCCCCCCCCCCCCCACCAAATTTTAGAGACATAGCCTATCGTTTTGCACTGCAACGGTTAAAAAGTTATAAGCTCTTATGTTTTGGGGGCCCCAATTTAGTGGTAGCGCCCCGTCAGTAAAATTTTTCGAAAACAGATAGTTTTCGAGAGCAAGTTAATGGACCCCCGTACAACGTACCAATACCACCAAAGTTGGTTTCTCAGGAGTTTTGTGTGTTGTATGTATGTATTTGCTATGTGCCACAAATGAGGGATTTATATATAAGAAATTTCAAAGCATGTGTTTCAGTAAAGGACACACTAGTTTAATTAGTTGTTCTAATAGTGATACTTCAGCAAGAGAAATTAATATTATGCCAGTAAAGAAAAAAAAGTTCCTTACAGAACTAGTATCTAAGGTCAGTAATTTTCTAACTTCCCATCCAATTATATCAATCTAACAATTCACGACAATTGAGCGGCACTAGTAGAAATTTTTCACAGTATATCGCAAAGAAAGTGCTATCATATTCAATTTCTGAAAATTTGGTAGCGAAAATTTTCATTTTCGGATACCCAGACAATCGTTGGACATAAATCCGGTTTTAATAAATAGTTATCCACATTTTACACACACTATATTTTGTTATCGCCCTCATTTGCGGCACATACCATTTTGTTCTGCCGAGTCTTTCAGATTAACATTTCAGTGACATCTTAGGCCGCAATTTATGATTTTGTCGCAAAATTTACTCAATATAAAAAACATTTAAAATTAAGAACGAAACTTACTTCAGAGTTTATTTCGGCAGTTGAAGTTCATACATATTCGAAGCGACTTTCGAAAAACTCCAATATTTCCAAATTCCTGTATGTTATCTGTGGTCATTTACTTGTGAGAACAAAAAGTCTAATCGATTTTTTAAAATTCTTATTATAAACAAGTAGTTGGAATTCACGATGCCTAAAAAGATTAGTGAGTTGTTAGTACAAGAAATAAGGCCAAATCAAATTGCTCTAGATAACTTAATTTCCTTGCGTGTATTATTTAAAGAAATAAAACTAAGAGCGAGACTGTGGTTGTTTTCAATTCCTCCTACAACCAGAAGGCAATACTTTTTTTTTTTTGTTGTTGTTGTTGGTTGCAATGGTATTTGAGAAAAACCCTTTTAAGAACATTCCCTCCACGTACGAAGTACGTGACCATGTTTTCTTTCGTCTTTGTAATTAAAAGAAATATCTGAAAAACCTAACGTGAATTCCAGAAGTTTTGACTGGAGGAGTGAGCAAACCGTTATTTCTTACCCCGACTGTTGTTCTGATAAATGTAAAAAGTCCATCACTTCCAAACGACACAGAATTGTTTCACGGTTATCACGTTTTTTTGTCACTCCCACATGGATAAAGACGATACAACTGTACAACAACCCTGACCGACTTAAAAAAACAGGGATCTCTTGCCTTCAAATATTTCGTGCTTAAAGAAAAATAAAAAAAAAAAATAGTAAAACAAGATGTTTACTTCCTATAAAAGCTGATAGACAAGGTGGTAGTCACACCGGATGGTACTTGTATATGTTGCAGTTTCTTGAACTGACATCGTTACCCTATTTTTTTCAACACTAGGGCTTAAGTGTCCGTAAAACTGTTTCGAAATACCCAATTTAAGTACAATAGTCTCGTTTAACCGAATTTGATTGGACCAATGGTGATTTGGTTAAACGAAAATTAGTACTGTACTACATGTCAAAAGAAAAAACTTTGACAAGTAAACTCAACAATTCTTCAAACATAGGCCTAGGTCTACCTACTACTGTAATGTAAGTACTGTACTGTATGTTTACTGCAAATGTTAAATACTTTTTTTAAACAAATAATTCGTTCATAATTAAGAGTATAAATCAAATGTACCATCTGCAAACTGTCGGGATTCGGTTAATCGTGACTAGTGTACATTCAGATGTTCATGAAAGAGTGATGCTTTGTCACGTAAGCAGGCCTATGTTACAACTGTTTTTTGTTACTGTATTTACACACGCCCTTAACACAATGTCCTACACAATTTGCTGAAAAAAAAAAAAAAACCGACCGTGGTTATTTGGGAATTTAGTCCTTGGTTATATGAGCATTTTTTTTATTATCTCTGTTCTGTAATGCGATTAGAAGAAATGGTAGACTTAACGGCGTCAACGCGAGGTACAAGACAATTTTTCCAATATCGTAATTAGTCTCAATTCAGTTCAGTGTTTCGGGCCAGTTTCATTAATCACGCTATGTAATTTTGAGGAATGTTTATTATTATTATTATTATTATTAGATTAGATTTCCTTCCTTTATCAGTTACCCAGTTTATACTGAGATTTCTTGCAGTTACGTAAAATAATTAAAAAATATAAATGATCATCCAAGGTACAAGAAAAGGATCTAAATTAGATCCTTCAGGTGATTGTTAAAATACTAGTCAGCCGCTGAAGATTCCTTGTATTTCTGTATAGCAGTATAATGGCTTATGGTCGGTCAATGGCGTAATGGCTTATGGAGCAATGTGGTCAGGAATAAGTAAGCTGTCACAGATTCCAAATTATATATATAGGCTTAAATTCAAATAACTATGAAATGTGTGTTGTTTTTGTTTCTGTTCCGGTAATTGCCCTTTAATTAAAGTTCTTGTAGAATACGGTGTATTACAGTTAATGTTTAGTAACATTCTGTATTGAAAGAAGAAATTAGTATTAAACGATATAGTAACGGCGTAACCTTTAATATTGTGTAACTCATTATTGATGAGTGATGATCATGTTACAATTTTGTGTGATAATTTAATTTGTAAGTTCATTGTATTTGACTCGCAGAAGAGAAGAACATAAAAGGCAGGGACTATTTAACATTGAGATTTAACTGAATGTTAATGACATTTGGTGGTTATTATTTTGAATATAAATTAGTTGGATTTTGTCTGTTAGTAATTCTATTGTATATACTTTTAACTATGTTTTGGAAGAGCTGTAATTCTCTCTCTCTTTTTTTTTTTAACTTTATCATTAAATTTATATTTATGTTCGGAAGATAGTTCCCATTATTATTAACGTCCTAAACAAACATGTGTATT
Organism: Lepisma saccharinum; assembly: GCA_022664845.1. NCBI lineage: Eukaryota > Metazoa > Arthropoda > Insecta > Zygentoma > Lepismatidae > Lepisma > Lepisma saccharinum. The sequence continues at coordinate 17,776 of JAGDQP010003879.1, read as the reverse complement.
GCTAAAGGATTTTCTTTCTTCTTCTTTTTTTTTTTTTAAAAAAAAACCACAAGCGTAAATGTTATTTACCACAACAGATTAACATTTTGTTGAAATGTGTTGCAGTGATGAATCGGATGACGAAGGGCAAATTGACACTGAATAGTGGGAAATACAGGAATCAGATATAATAACATAAACGCCGAAGTTTCTAGTTTCACTTCCACTTCAGAAACCGTTAAGAGAGTTATGAAAGCCAAGCAGGTATCTGATATATCGCCCTCTCCTGAACACTTAGCGACATTGATATTAAAGGCAGGTGTGTCCATATGGAAAGGTCACGTACAAAGACACTTCGGCGACACTGTGTGCGGGTTTTGTAGCAGGTCATTTACCTGCGGGGCAGTAGCTAGTGGTAGAGCGTCAAGCGATAGTGTCAACTGAATACAATATCTTGAATCTGATATCACAAATACTTGGGTGGTGCTTATCACTGAGCGGCAGTAGCTAGTGGTAGAGCGCATTGGAAGTTCCTGGGAACAACCCCAGCGGCTGCCCATCTTGATAGGTTTTTCCAAGGTTTTTTCTCATGGTTCAAATTAGGCCATGGCGACTACCTTCCAAACTTTCTCTTACCCTGTTCCAGACTGATGCTTCTCATAAGTGACAGTTTGCGTGGAAATATTTTGAATACTGAGTTACAAGTAGGTGCCTCTCGCGTATCGCATCCTACAGTATCTGAAGGATTGGATAGGTACATGATAGGAAGAGAGAGAGCTGGATGACAATATGAACCTTGTATATGTAAGTATTTCCGGGGCAGTAGTGCCAGCCAAAAATCTGATGTCAGTTATGTGATCACTTCATCTTACAATTAAGTTTTCGGGGCAAAGTGTGTAATTCTGACTTTCCAGACTTTTATTTGTGGTATATTTGAGTAAGTTTGTAGTTATTTTGTACTCGAAAGTTGAAGGAATACAGGTCAGTGGTATATATTACGCAATGATATACACTGCCGTATATTTCCAACATACCGAATTCACCGAGAATGACTTTATCGTTATCCATGGCTGTTCAAGATGTAGACATAAATTTGTCTTGTTTCCCTTGTAGTTACAATTTCACATAAAACTCAGCGTATGTTCAGTGTTGCATAATACAGATTCAGAATTCAAACTCTGATTTTCTCTTTCAGCACTGTAAATGATAAAATGATGTTATGAATCCGTTATTTTTATGTAGTCAGTGGTGAACAAAAGTAATCGAAGATCATTATACCAGAACTTCACACCATATTAATTAAATAGTCTTCAGATTAAAGTTGTTTCTATTCTAGCTTGATTTTTAAATTTTATTAATGTATTTTAGACATCTCAGGCTCATGCCGTGTTCTAGTTTCACATTATCTCCCACGCAAGTGTTGTTACACTACCTACTACGTGAATAGGGGTTGATTTTATAATTAAAAATATAGCTTGATATTTCCGTATTTACCTTAAACTTTAAAGTGAAAATACAAATATACCTGTTTGTACAGTGTGTTTGAAAGTGGTGGTCGTAAATTGGAAGGTAAATTCTTCAGAACCAAAACAAAAAATTTCGAAACATGCGTAGTTTCAGAACTAGACACACACAAATGTGGTGAGGCGTCGTCATCAACAACGTACACGTCGCCAGTGATTGAAGAATGCCACTTTGAGGAGATTTCCGTGCTTGTATAAGGCACAATGTCAAGTACTGCACAATTGCATTCGTATATGGGGAGTCTCCTGTACGCTTCAGTCCCTCCTTGATAAACTGTGACTACAAATCTTGGATACAACTTCGATTGTGATTATTAACACGCAACCTTCCAGCTACCAATACCTAAATAATTTGGTGGGTCCTGCCGGGAAATTACATATGAGTCAGTTTTCTTCTACTGCAGAATGCTCCTACTTAAAGTATATGCGTGCGGCCCCTGATATTATGGAAATTCACACTTATGGACGTGTGGTCCATTTCTTTACGGACACACATGCCCTTGAGCTATCAAATTATGATATATTTTCTAATACACCAACAGTGGACATGGCCTTTTTTTTAAAAAAACTCAAGGGCTCATATGTGTAAATCTAATCATTTACTGGGGGTGGTCTCACGTACAGAGATTACAAACTACTATGAACTTCTTGCATATTCTTGGTGTGGGATAAGTGGTAAAACATTGGCGTTGCCTGCTAAAGGGCCGTGGCTCGAGTCATGGTGTTGACAAAATTGCTTGTTTTACTTTACTGTGTGTGCAAAGGTGATCACACATGTGATTCTGATGAGTAAAAGATTTTTTGTTTGTGCATTCACACACTTTTTTTTTTTTTTTGAAAATGTTTTATTATTAATGTTTCATATCTAAAATGAAGGTATGTTTTTTCTTGTATTTATTCTTTCATGATGTTAATTTACGTATACAAGGAAAATGTACTATATAATTTTTAAAGATACGAAACAAGAGAAGAATAAGAATGTAAAAGCAAAAAGCTACAGGACACTAAAATAAAAAGTTAACAAATTAGAATTACGTTATGAAACAAAGCCTTTGCTCATCTACAAAAGAAAACAGGAAGAGCTTTTTTTTTGTCAACACCAGTAATTAAAGCATGAACCTTTGGTACGTAACGTTGAGCTCTACCATGTACGCCGCCAGGGATGTGTGAGGAACAGTTGAATTGCTTCTCTTACGTGACCCCCCCCCCCCTTCCTCTCATAAATGACCATTTGCGCCTTCGTTATTGCACGGCAGGAATCGATGCACAAATTGAGTTTCAATCAGAAATTGACATCTGAAAGGCTGCATGTAAGCTGACACGTTTTCCGTCACATTTGGGTGGCTCTTCACGCCGAAACTATACATGTTTTGACATTTCTTCAAAGGATCTTTAGTCTGGTTTCGATCTTTTATATATATAATTATTGCTCTTTAAACAGCATTTGTTACTGCTTTTGTACTGTTTTATACTCATGTAAATTAGATGTTAAACCAATTATAATTAAAGGTTATAACCGAGTTGTGATGGCAGTCTTTCAAGAACTTAGCCGCAGTAAATGCATTATTGCCATTGCCATGGAGTCACAAAACATTACGCGCAGTGTGAACTTTGTTTGTATGTAAATGTTTCCGCATTCGTATTAATTAATACAAGAATAAAAATGAGTAAGTACAGCTATTGAGCTATAATCCTCTATCTGATTAAAAGTCTTAACATAGAGATTGTATGTATATGCTTCAGCGAATTACGGTGAGAAGGCATTGTCGCGGTTTTGTTTAGCATTGTCACAGTAGCCTCAAATTGTTGTTTTCAAGTAAGTTACTTTCGTGTTGCGTGCCAGTAGTAGTTGGCATTCTTTGGTGCTTTCTGGTTACGTGAGCTGGCGCTATTTCCAAGTCATCCTACCGTTTGTGACGTAAGTCGAACAATGCGAGAACCGTTCTAGCGTAAGCTTGGGTGTTTATTTCCTTCTTCGTACACTGTTACACTGTACTACATTTCGCCACTTCGTATTGTTATGGATTTGTACTCTTGGGACAAATCCTGTTTCTTGTAATTCATGCTGTCGTTGTTTTCGTCAGTTGGTATGGGAATCGCAATATTCCACGAACATACTTTTTCTTAACCTTTGCAAATTAAAAAGTGAGGTAATATCTATGTACGCTAAAAGGAATTTTGAAGAAAACCTTAATGTCATGAAAAGTTCGTTTCAGCATTTCTGTTGGTCCCCCCCCCCCCACACACACACGCGAAATTAAAAAATCGGAATGTAGTAATTTCAGATGTAGCTGTATAAATTTCTGGGCATGATTGCTTTTATTTATTTCTCGTCTCTCATATCTGCTTGTAATTGTCATTTGCCCGTCCCTCCACGTAACACACGGACAGATAAGAAATCGAAGTGAGCAAAGATATTTTTGAACCGGGTCCGGACCTAGAACTTTCCAGAACCTAAAGAGTGAAATAAAAACATAACAAACAAAAATGGTTATCCAATTGGCGGACTACGGTCCGGATCCCGAAGCTGTTTTTCCCGGACCACTACGGTTCATGGATTTTCCTGGGGTAAAATATTCCGGAGGTAAACTAGTCCCTCATTCGGATCTCCGGGCTGGGACTGCTTCAAAGGGCTCCAAGAACAGGATTAAGAAAAACCTTAGAATAGGAACGTGGAACGTACGTACTTTATACCAAACGGGCGCTCTTCAGGTGGCGGTACGCGAGACCAAAAAGTACGAGCTAGACATATTAGCTATACAAGAAGTTCGGTGGGAGGGCCAAGATAGCATCCCACAGGGCAAGTACACTTTCTACTACGGGGGAACACAGTCTCACGATTTTGGAACAGGATTCCTCATTAAGATAATTATCCTTCAGGCGGTTCAGAATATAGAGTGCGTAAACGAAAGACTATCGTACGTTACGATACGTACTCGATGGGGCAACACGGTTTTATTAAACGTCTATGCTCCGACCGAGATGGCTACCGATAACGACAAAGATATATTCTACGATGAGCTAGAAAGGCTGTTTGACCGAATGCCGAAGTATAATTCGAAAATTGTGTTGGGTGATTTCAACGCAAAGGTAGGGAGGGAAGAAAAATTTAGACCTACTATAGGCAAATACAGCCTGCACGAAAAGACCAACAACAATGGAGAAAGACTGATAACTTCCCGATTTCGAAAAACTACAGGTAAAGAGCACGTACTTTGAACACAGACATACACATGGGTATCTCCGGACGGCAAAACTCTTAACCAGATCGATCACGTATTAGTAGACAGACGAACACACCAACATAATGGATGTTAGGTCGTACATAGGAGCGGAAGGTGACACCGACCATCAATTAGTGATCACAAAAGTAAGGGAAAAGTTATGCATCGCGAACAGAGAAAGCAAGGGATCAAAACAACTGAAATTCGAAGTGAAACGATTAAATAATCCGAGCATAAAAGCAGATTACCAACTCGAACTCTCAAATAGGTTCGAAATCCTAGCCGACTCGAGTAAAATTGATATAAGTAAGATGTGGGAGGCAATTCGTGAAACAATTAAGAGCGCAGCGATGGAACATGTAGGTGAGAAGAAACAACAGAAAAACAAACCTTGGTTTGATGAATATCTTAAGCTTCAAGAGGAACGAAAACAAGCAAGGCAACGATGGCTGAGTAATAAAAGCGAAGCAAATACCAACCACTACAGTAACTCGAAACGAAACTCCACACGCGGGTTCAGAAACAAAAAGCGAGAATATCTGACGCAGAAGATTCAGGAGATTGAGGAAAACGGGAAGACAAATAACATACGAGATCTATACAAAGGGGTAAACTCGTTAAGAAAAGGTTACCAGCCGAGGTTAGGAATGATTAGAAATGAACGTGGAGATCTTCAGGCTGATCCGACTAAAATTGTCGATGTGTGGAGAAGTTATTTCGACAAACTTCTTAATGTACACAACGGGGAACAGAGGAATTTGAAATCCATACCGTAGAACCGTGGATTCCCGAACCTAGCGAGATCAAAATCGAAATGTCTTACTCAGTCAACTTTACGAAGAAACCACTAACTGTAATTTATTACTGTCCTGTCTTATTGTGAGACTAACTGTATGGACAAAAGAAAAATTTAAATTGGACGGAAAAAGTTATGGGTCCACTAAAAATTAATATTTGCATATTTGTGTCAGAACCGGGAACGTATTCAATTAAGAACCAGTTACCTTTTAATTAAAAGAAAAAAAGAAAGGAACAACAAAAAAAAAAGGCCCGCCAATAAGGATATATCGAACAAATATTTACCTCTTTCTTATCAAACAAATAACCTAAAATCCTAATGAAAAAATATCCTATAATCGAACAAATATTTATAACATACCCAACAAATATTTACAGCGAAGATATACCGTAGTTTTCGTAAGTGTCTTTGAAAGTAATCTGGCTAAAGGTCGAAATGCCACTCGTAGTTTCGGATTGGTATACTCTATTACATCCATTTACAGACTACTTAGTTTGATCAAATCTATTCTGGGCTATATTTTTTATCAGTTAACTTTTTCAGTGGGTTCTTGTGTGTCCTGAAATTATTCGAATTTTACGTGTGTTCTGATTTGTGATTATGCTTTGTGAAATGAAACTTGGGACGGGCGTAAGCCATAGTACTGTTACCGCCCATAAAATCTTATCTTATTTTGGTTTGTGAAATATTATATGATTTTAAATTTTTAGAAAACTGGTTTTAATCAACATTTTACTGATTTAATTTTTTTTTCTCTACAGGAACCAGTGACCAATAATCCAAATTGCCATTCATTCAGCAGCAGTTCTGTGATGACCATGACAACGGGTCCTGATGGACGCCCTCAAGTATGTCCTTGTTTTTTTTTATATACGTATTTTATGTAATTCCTTTCTCATGTTCGTAACACACATTATACTAGGTTGATTGATTTGACAGTACTTAGATGCGTTGTCTAGAGATTGTCCTCCCAAGTAATTATAATTTTCGACAAATTATTGCAGTAGTTTGACACTAGCCTAAGAAAAGTACAGACTAGCTAAACAGTTAACGAATACAGAATTATATTTTTTACGTCAGGGCAGATTAATTGACTGAGTGTGATGGAAAAAGACGTAATGCATACCTGAATTATTTTAATTATATAAATTCATCCTCATTAAGTAATCGTAATTAGTTATCTAATTTAGATTTGGAAATCTGTTGCACTTGTATATAATTTTGTGCAATAAACTTAATATTTTGCTTTAATTTTTAAAAGTAACGCTGAGCATTGAATGGTTTGAAATCAACTGTTCGTATACTCGGATGATGTAGATTTAATAAGGGCCGATATAGATGCACTACAAAGCAACACCGATGTCTTATAGTAGAAGCGTGCGATGAGATAGGTCTACAGGTAAACATAGATGAAACAAAATACATGATAACTAGCCGAAACACAGGGAATGAAGGAAATAAAAACATAAGAATTAAGGATGAGGTCATAGAGAAAGTAAACAAATTTAAATACTTGGTAGCATACGTAATAAGCAAAAATGAGGTCACGGAAGAAATAAAAAGTCACTTAGTATCAGGGAACGCATGATTCTATTGTTCTAAAAACTTCTAACATCGCGATTAATATCAAGGAAATTGAAATTGAAAATATACAGAACGGTTATTCTGCCGGTAATACTTAACGGTTGCGAAAGTTGGAGTACGACCCTAGCAGAGGAACATAAATTACGTGTGTTTGAAAATAAGGTTTTGAGAAAGATATACGGGCCGAAATGGGACGAGATGACTGGAGATTGGAGGAGATTGAATAATGAAAAACTCCACGGACTGTACGATTCACCAGATGTTGTAAAAATAATGAAATCACAACGACTAAGGTGGGCAGGCCATGTAGCTCGGATGGTGGAAAAACAAAGATTATATTCTATCCTGTGGTTGGAAGGCCGGATGGAAGGAGACCATTAGGAAGACCGAGACGTCGTTGGGAGGACAATATTAGAAGAGATCTTCGAGAAGTAGGTGTTCGTGATGAAAACTGGCTTAATATTGCCCAGGATAGAATCCAGTGGCGAACGTTTGTTACTGCGGCGATGAGCTTGCGAATTTCATAAGTCATAGAGTGAGTAAGCGCCGAGTATTTACGTAACTGTATCTTTCATCAATGTTTTCTATCCCCCTCCCTTCGTCCCTAGTATTCTGTGTTAAGGTGAAATTTGCGCGCTTCCTAGTATATACACAAACTGCAAATTGATCTCGCAGCAGTACAATAAAATACTGAATGATTTTTTTTTTTTCGAATTTGATGTGTCCGCAGAGCGTTTCTGAGATCAGCAAAGAAATTATGACTAATTTTGTACACGCTCTACGATTAGTCATAACAGGGTTATCAGGACCTGGAAAACTTGGAGAAGCTGGAAAAATCAGGAAAAATCTGGAGAACCTGGAAAAGTCAGGGAATTCAGTTGTTAATAGTACAAAAAAATCAATAACGTTATTATTTTTACTTGTCTGCTTTTGACCATGCAAAACGTTGTGAGTATACTTTTCTTTTACGACCAAACTCCCTAGCATAAAGGACTCGAAGAATTTAAGGCGACCAACTGAACTTGGTTTTACCAGTCTTACTTTTTGTGAACTTAATGACAATATCAATGCTAACCCCCTATCCTGTGAGTACTGTCAATCTCTAGTTGATATGAGTGAAGGAGGGGGAATATTGGGTAAATAATAGAGGGACAGCTTATATATAAAAAAAGTTTAAAAAGCTTTTTTTTTTTCTCTCAGATTTCATGCTTGATGGTTGCCGTCTTAAATTTTAGAAGTTCGTGGTAGAATTAAAGAAAATAATTAGGTTTTAGAACCAATTACTAGGAGTATGAATTCAGGTTTTTAGCAGGTTACTGAAAAGTATTTAACTCATGAATATGTACGTTTTGATATGTAAGTTGAGCTGCAAACGTTATTATAAACTATTTTATTAATTTCCCCCTTTTTCAATTTTGTTCATGTTTTCGAATAAATAAATAAATAAATAAATGTCATAAAAATACACAAAGGCAGAGGGTGGATGTTGTGGTGTTAAAATATCCTCTAATTTTTCTGCTTCAAAATGTCTCTTTTAATGCGCATTTTAACAAGTAGCTTGTTTATTTTATATGCAATGTAATTAATATTTTATATATTCAGCATATGTAAAATAGATATGTTACAGTATGTTTCAAGACTTGGTTATGAATATTTTTAAAGTAACATAATAATATTTTAGTTCTATTTTTTCTTCTTTCAATTTTGTTCATGTGTTTTCGAATAAATAAATAAATATCGTAAAAATAAACAAAAAGGCAGAGGGGGATGATGCGGTGGGTCTTGCTGTGTATTATTTTCTTCCTTTTTATACAACTTTTAGCTAACAAAGATTTACTAATCTTAGAAGCTGAAATATACACTAGAAACTCAAGAAATTCAACCTGGAAAATGTGCTCTACAGACCTGGAAAAGCAGGGAAAATGAAAATAGAAAATCCCTGATATCCCTGTCATAAGAACAACAGTGAAAAGTGCGTTGGAAAATTGAGTTTAATGAGCAGCATGCTCGCCTTACAATCGGGAGAACCCGGGCTCGATTCGCGGTGACAGTCATCCCCACTGAAGTTTCCATGCTTTCTCCCTGTCACACCAGGTACTTTGAATAAGGCCAGGGCCGATTTCTTCCCCTTGTTACTCTTGTTAAGTATATCCCGTGTAAAATGGCCGAAATTGGACTGTACGTAGAGATGATTAAATAAACAAGTTTGAATCGTCTACTTGAACCTGAGATCAGTGATACGCTGCATCTTAGAACGTAAATTATAATTCTATACAATTAATACGAGTAAATTGAGAGTGAAGTACGCGAGAGTTGCACACAATACCTTCAAGAAAGAAATATCTTTCTTATCATACATACCTGTATGCTTATAAATGAATCTTAACTGCAGTGCAGTAACTATAATGGCATATTTCCTAAGCTGTTACGTGACCTCGAAGACAATCGTTGCGAAATAAAATTATTGTTCATTGATGTGAGTTAGTGTGTAAAATATGCAAGCTGTAGATAAGGATAAAGCACGTTTGCTTTTGGCGATAGGAACTACAGCTGCAGTAATAAAATCCTACTGGATTCGATAATGGAAAATAAAATAATTCTAATAATAACAAAGATGCACCAGCTACTAAGGCAGGAAATGATTTTCTGACTTCCAACATGTATACAAATTGACAATAAAATGAAAAGCACTTCTACTTGGCATTGAAGTTTTCATTGTAGTTTATTTAAAAACCATGTTAAAGCCCATAGACAATGAAAATTTATTATTCGAAGAAACTAGATTGACATGGCAACATGTTTATTTAGCAGGTGAAAAGTGGGCAATTGAACCATTGTACGGTACTTGTTAATTGAACCGGAAGTAATGTAAACTCTGTATATAAGAAATAGCAGTCTATTTTCCTTTGATAATTTTCAGAAGCTTCTTATAGTAAGTACACTTGAGATTCATAGAAAATGGACGATGAAAAAGTCTCACCAAACAAAGTCCTTTCCCTTTGGCAAAATTTCATTTGCAAATAACTTGAAAATGGATGGACAGATTTGAGTACAGTATTCAGTAAACTGAAGAGAACGTAATTTTCTGTAAAGTTATAGAAAACATAACTTAAATTTATTCATCTATTCCAAAGTTCTTCGCAAAAGAAATTTTACAAGGAAAGAAATTTTATCACTGACTAATATACAGGTAATCGGAATGTGTAATTCGTTTAGTTCAAGTGTGTGTAGAATTGAAACTTCGTGTGCAATTTCTCAGACTTCGGAATATCCCATCGCCCATTTTCTATACGAGTGTAAGTAATTCGACAATCATGAACTGAATTTTTGTCATATTCAGAACCGTCCGTGTTACGGGAGCATGTCCATTTCACAGAATTCAAATTAAAATATTGTAAGTGATGTTGGAGTGTTCAGTCTGGAGACTGATCGTGATTTGAATATCCTTGAACAACTAAACCGAGGTTTCTTTGCAATTGCCACCGTTGGATGATAATGTTAACTTAAGGACAGAACCTTCAATTTTAAGTCGATCCGAACCATTTATGTCAGCGCCTAATTACAAGGTGATGAGTGTAAGCACTTATCTAGCAAGGTTACATAATAATTCCTGGGGAGACTAATATATGCATCTGGTATTCGGGATATTGTGAATATAACTAGAAGAAAAGCGAGAAGGGATTATAAAATGAAGGACCTTAAGGGCCTTGTATGTTTGGGATTATTGGCATATGTGTGAACAAAGTAACACATATCGAACGAAGGCTTACTATGCTAGTACATTGTAGCCACAGCTTTTTATCACGCTCAATTTTGGGATATCCTGTATGTGCCTTTGCTTCTTTACCACCAAAGTGTTATCAATTATTTATTGGGTCATATCTGTCTGTGTACCAAATTTCAACACAATTGAGCATGTCCTTCTGGATGAGACATATCTGATTCTCCTTTGTGTAGTAATTATTGATTATTTCAACATCCTAAGGGGCTAATTACAGCAATCGATAGCTCTCTGCAGCAGCTTTCGTTTTGATATATAGTTAATAGTTCCTTTGCGTCACAGTTATATCACAAGTTCCCATAAACCTGTTTCAAGGTCTTCACTTGTAATGCGATAGTCATCCAAAGGTTAGTGTCGGTTTCATATCTGATCGTACCTTGTGAAAAGATTTTAGATTTCCTCATCAAACATTTCCGCCACCAGTTCATTCAGAAACTTACTGAGAGTTTCGTGTGATTATATATTGCAAGAACCCTTTGAACATTTTGCATGGATTTCAAGTATGGGACATGTTCCTGCTTTATAAATTCATTCATTTTGCAACAAATCATCGAGATGGCTCGCCGTATTGTTGATTCATTCATAATCATCACTATGCACTCTCTTGAGTTGACCATAATCTTCATGGTCGCGTATGCTTTCAGAAATCGAACCTCAGATCTCATTTCAGACGTCTGTTTCCATGGTTTTGGCAAACTGCTTAATAGACTTTGCTTACGGAAGTATTCTTAAATGTAGTATTGGTGCTAACGTAGAAAGTCTTATAAGTATAATTATGTGAAGCAGTACCCAATAGAAAGTAGCCGAGGTTCAGTGTAGTTCAGGTGCGAGTCGATCAACGTGCATTAGTTAAATTGCAGTAGTTATGGTACAGGCGCTGTTACGTACAGATGTATTCAACTGTGGATATTTTGAAATAATAACTAGTATAATATTGTTAAATGGGAAACTATAACCAGTTTACTTGAATGGAAAGTACATCTATTTTAATGGTTGCAGTTCAGTAGTATGATTTCTATAATTTGATACTCAGAAACGAACGACTATCAAATGAACTCATATCTTCTGAGTGTATTTCACCAAAGGACAATTATCAGTTTTACACACTAGTAAATTCTGGGCAACGCCCAAGTTCATGTTTCTCAATCTATCACTACTCAAACATGCTCACAAAATCTACATTTGGACATTAAAATAGAACGTAACAGACATTATGATTTTCGTTTCTTTTTACGAATCCTGAATACACAGATTATATCAAAATCTTCAAAAGGTATGTACTTCGCACACTTACTACTTAAGTAAGCTTGGCCGAGTTCATTCATGTTTTTGAGTGCGTTGCGAAAATGGGCACTACTATCTGGGCGACCCCCGTATTTCTTCTGCCGGAACATCGATTTCCTCAACTGTTCCTTCAGATATTAACGAGAGAAGTTCATTACCATGTAAGGCAAGCTCACATATGACATCAGCTCTTGAAAACTGGGATATGTTTATCGTCCAGTCATGGACTTAATATTTACTGTAGTTCTTTATCTACACAGTAAATGTGCATTTTGCATTTTAATGGGTAGTTTCTAATTTGATAAAACAGTCTGGATCCAATATTAAATTCCACCCTCATTTAGAAATTAAAATGTATTATGTTGCACCGTTCTTGAACCGCAGATGTACGAATAGGCCCTATTGTACTTCTTGTTTCACGATGTGTGGCTCAAAAGTACCATTAAAAGATAATTTTGTGACCGAAAAGGCACAACGTGCAAAATTAATTGCAAAGAGTCTAAAACGTAAAAACGAATTCAATATAAGGTAAAAGCTTCGGTAAACTTTATTTTTATATGGGCCAGTCTAGTAACTTTGGACTGTGGCCCGTCACGATTCGCCTTTAGCTGTTAAAATCCACACCCATGCCGGGACTCGAACCCGGGACCTTCGAGCCGATGGTTTACCGCCGGAGACCGCTCGGCCGGCTTCAATATTAGGTATTTCTGTGTACAGTAATAGCTACAAAAGTCCTAATCCTTTCAAACGTTTCAAATGTAGATGTAGTTTCTTCCAAGTAAGCGGTTTTCTTTGCTATTATAGCAATATAAACTATAGATTACTAAAGATATTACATAGGTGTTACATTCAGCCTTTTTTTTTATTTAATCGTATTTTTCTTTTCTCATTCCTTTTGAGTCTTGTTCCAGTTTTTTCTTCTGGTAGTCCTGATTGTAATGAAATATGTCAATCGTTCAGAGAAAAGGATAACATGATATTTAAATATGTTGCAGGTCTATCAAGCTTCTTCCTCCACACGAACGGCCCCAGGTGGTATTAAGGAGACAAAGAAGTCCGTGAGTGACACTCGAAGCGGCATGAAGAAACTGGCCATTGGCCATCACATTGGAGAACGAGCTCATGTCTTGGAAAGGGAACATAATGTACAATCAGGAGAGCAGGAAGAACGACAAGAATTCGTTAATCTAGAGGAAGGTTAGTTGATTTTATGTATTGAAAACTATCAAGTTGTGAACCTTTCACCAATATTTTAGTTTCTCATTACTCCGGCACTAAATTGATATTAATATATCTACAACCTTAGCTCAGTTTGTAGAGCCTTGGCTTCACATTTTGAACGTTCGAACCCAGTGGCGAGCTATCCTGACCAGAGCTGAAACGGGGCCACTTTTTTGGTGACCCACCCTGACCCGGTTCGGGAAATATAATCAACTGGGCATTTTGGCGTCGTATTTTTCGTGCTCTGTAGGGTAACAACTCCGGTCCTGGTCACCCCGAAAGGAACACTCCAGAAAGTAAGGAAATAATTAAAACACTGCTTGCTCCTCCGGGTTACTGGGTCTAAATCAAGTCACCGGGTCAGGCCGGATCTGAAGCCTAGACCAGGTAACCCGATCCAAAACTTGACCCAGTGACCCATTTCAGCTCTGATCCTGACAGGGATGTCCGTAATTTTTTCTCAATCACACAGGGTTAATGTCGATATGGTACTTCCAAACTAGGCTTTGGCCAACTTCTCACATTTTTTTCCCTAACCCTATTTCGGCCTGAGTCAAAGATCCTTAAGTACAATATATACAGTAGATTCAATATTAATATACTGTATGAACAAATTAAATCCTAGAGATATTTTGAGTAGGGATGCCCAAGTGGATCCTGATATCGATATCCGGATCCGCGAACATCCTCATCCGGGTTTCGGATATCTACCAATGGTTTCGTGTGAATTGTCATCTGAAGAAAATTCAAAGCAATGTAGGCGACCTAAGTGTCAATTTAAACGTAACTTAGTTTTATAAATGCCAGTTGTATTGTAGACATTTGAAGGCACAATTACCGGTATTCCTAATATTTTGAACACAAAGAAAAAGAAAAGTGACAGTTCATACCATATTGTTTTTTTTTATTTATGGCCTTTAGGCGTCTAACAAATCACACTATCGAGAAATGCGCTCCGAAAGGAGAAAATTTTATAAGCATTGGAAAGAGAAGCCATACAACACACTTAAAAATTAGCTGCCCAATTGCAGAACTAACTCAGAAGTTTAAGTTTATTTTTAATTTGTCGAATTCCGCTTCACGTTTTAGATAGAGGGGTTCAAATCTGGAACCCAAAATTTGTTGTTGTTTCGAATACAGAAACCGAATTCGACAGTCAAATAAATTCCTCACACCATAACAGGAAAATATATATCTTTTATCTTTGTCATTTGTCGAATGTCGCTTCGTTGTCGACATACAGGGGTTCCAATTTGTAGCGCAGAATCGATTTTTTTGTTTTACGTACAATGTTAAATAAAAATAATGTTTCGTGGTAGATCATCAAGTCCTTGCATTAAAGTTGTGTTTAGTGTTTGATAGTTGATTTATATCAATACGGTGCATATAACGAGTTAAAATGTTAATCAGTTTTTCATTGTTGCAATCCTGGTATATTTTTAATTGCACTACGACGATTTATTGAATATTTTGCATTCCCCAGTGATGATAAACATTGTGAAGCAAATAAGATAACATTTGAAACTGGAAACTTTAACATATGCAACGTGAAATTTGGTAGAATATTTAGTTTTCAACATTGAGTTAGTGCTTCACACATAGTTTATCATCACTAGGAGCTAGGGCTGTTCGGAAGTCCAAAATCAATTCCGGAATTCGGAATTATTTGGTTTCGACTCTCCGTAACTCCCAGGGCCGTGGTGGCTCAATGTTAAAGGGTTCAGCTCTGGCACTTAAAGTTGTTGCTTCGATCCCTTCTCGTGCCATGTGGGTTTTGTGGTGGACAAACACCGTGTGCGAGTTTCTCCGTGCTCTACTGTTCCTACTTGCTTCATTCTACCAATCATCCCATCATCATCCATCTGGTCTGAGCCAAATTTGCGTAAAGGCGAATTTAATTTTTAGGCGAAAGGCCTTACAAATTAAATTCAGATTCATAATTTGGAATTCCGACTTTCGGAATCTTGACTTTCCGAAATTTGAAATAAAATTTGAACACAAGAATTTGAATTTTATTTACGTCTTTTAGGCACTTCAGGCTCAGGCGTTCATCGTAAGAATTCTTTACATGTAGTACACCTTATCCAGCAAGTTTTAATTGTGAAAATAACGTGTCTTGTCGATCTGTCTGCTGGTGAACCGTTCTCTTCTACCATTTAGTGATGATGCTCGACATTCCGAAATTCCGGTTGGAATCGCAGAAATTGTCATTCCGATTTCGGAATGTTCCGGAATTCCGAACACCTTTACTAGGAGCATACCAAATATACAATAAACCTATTTTAATTTATTTAGGAAAGATAAACTGGATATCACGTTAGGAACATGGAAGCCTGATACAATATTTGCAGTTTCAAATGCTATCTTATTTGCTTCACAATGTTTATCATCACTGGGGAATACCAAATTTTCAATAAACCGCCGTAGTGCCATTAAAATTACCTGGTTTGCAACACTGAAAAACTGATATCGCATTTTTAACTCGTATGCACTGTATTGATAAAAATCAATTATCAAACGCTAAACACTACTTGAATACATAATTTATAATTTACTGCGAAATATAATTTTTATTTAACATTGAAAAAAAAAAAAAAAACTTTCAAACTGGAAGCTATCTCGACAACGAAGTGAAATTCGGCAAAGACAAAAATACCTTTTTTATCCTGTCTTGGTGTGAGGAATTCATCTACAGTTTGAATCAGGAATTCATCTGTAGATGTTTGACACTCGAATTCCGTTTTTGTGTTTGCTGTTTGGTTCTCCAGATTTGAACCGCTGCTCCAAAAAAGATGGTCAAAAAGTTTTTTTTTAAAGTAAGTAGTTAGGGATTTTTTTTTGGGGGGAGGGGTTGATTACAGTACATCTGTAATGGTCAGAAATTATTTATGAAGGTATTTTGTAACAGCCTAGTTGCTGTTCCATTTTTATTTTTATTTTCTCCCCTTTTATTTTCTTACTCTCTGTTCTGTTTTCTTTCTGTGTGATCTCTTTAGCTCATTCTCTTTGGTTGGTTTTAGACTCTTTGAGCGTGTTCCGCTTGGATTTTTCTTTGGAATTTTTATCGTTATCCATCCAGGTTTTCGTTAGTCACGCAGCAATGACTTGGATCTAACGCTTGTTTTTGATTGGCCCTAGTCAATGCTTCGTGACTTGTTTTTTGCTGATTGGTGTGAATCAGCCTTCTCCGTTTGCTGGGAGAACTGCTCTCCCACGCCATGTTAGTTCAGTTCCAATTTTTAAAACGAGACGAGTGGATGTCCGGGCTTTCCGTCACCTGTACTTCCTTAAGCCCTGTCTACGAGAGGTAGATATAAACACTAAATTTAACATAATTTTCAATTTCGTCTGATTTTGTCTATTCCGATCCAATATATTAAATCGTATTAAGAAGAATTAAACCGATATAAGTGCTAACAGGACTTTTCAGCATCATAATTTCGGAATTTTCAACTCCTTAACATTTTAATATTTTGTTTTGAGATTATTTGTCAAAATGTATAATATGTTCTAAATTTCAGTATGGGGCCGCTATTGACCGAATTCTTACATTACAAATATCGGTTCGTTAGATTTTAATAATCATATGCCAATTTCTCGTCTCCAGTTTTCCATATCTATTCGAAATTCCCGGTTAGACATGTTTGACAGCTACCGCATATTTTCCTTACTTGATCAAATTAGCAACATGTCTGTTCGGCTATCTTTGCGTACCGTTTCGATGTTAACAGTAAATTTTAATTTATTCGACATGGTTCGATAATTTTGGTTTCAACTCCAGCCACTATTCTCTGATGAAAAAGTCATATTTTATAACATTATTTTGTATTTTCAAAATTTATTCAGAACGTCTTTTGTATAACGTAGTAATCATCTGTAATGACGTCACACAATTATTAAGGTTAAAGTGATTCTTTCATTACCATGCATTTTGGACTAGAACTTCTTTTGTGTAAGTAATACTGTGATAAAACTTTTTCTAAATTATACAACAATATTTCAAGAATAATTTGTGAAAACTTCAACGAAATTCGTTAATTATTACAGAAATTATGGACATTTATGTGTGACTAAGTAACTTTCAGTTCTGCTTAATTCAATGTATACCAGCGATTCAAATTTGTTTGTTTTACAACTCAACTGTAATTCTGTTCAGATTCTGATAAAATTATCATAGCCGAAAGCGTGAAATATGTAAATTCAAAGCAATAAATTGAAATTCTGAAATTTTTATATTTCTTCGAAAACAATCTTGAGTTTATGTTCAGTGAACGTAGTGTAGAAACTTCTCAGTTAACCAGGTACGATCTACGGCATTAGTTGATAATCCTCGTACAGTGTTTAGTAATATTTATAATGTGCAGTGAGTTATTTAATGTTT